>CATIWM010666166.1:0-10330 GCA_949671775.1 Mallotus repandus
AGCTGTCAAACATTTTCCACCCAATACAGTATCTGTCAATGAGAAACACAAACCACAAGGGCTTGATAGATTCGGTTGAGCAATGTAATTGCAAGTCAAGTGATTCAATTTCCTGAGATCAGGACATCCCTCTCATATCCAATTTCGATAAACAAATTGAAAACAGCTTAAGGCAAGAAATAACTCAATCATCAATGCATTTCAATCCTTTAATTCTCTCAACTCCTAGCAAAATCATTCAATAGCTATACAACTTGCAATAATACATTTCTTGAAGTGAAAGTACAATGGCATCCTGAAGGAATGTTATACAAGATTCCTCCAAAACTGCCAACAGGTAAAAATAATGTAACTCACACCACTTTTTCTTCACCTATAGGAAACAAAAAGCCTTGCCAAGTGTGGCCAAAATTTTTCTGTCCCTTCAATTTGTTGTTTCCTCAACCCTTTGAGGGGTGTTTAATCTAATTTCGGTGAGAATAATGTTCCCTTCGAACCATATAATGACAAAGAAAATGAGCCCATCCACCAGCTTTTGTCGCAAACCTACTGCTGAATCTTGAGCACAGGAAAAGCAATAACATCTCGGATGCTAGCAGAGTTTGTCAAAAACATCACCAGCCTGTCAATTCCAAGTCCCTAAGCCAAACAAATTCTTTCTGTTACATTTTACCCAGCAAAATATAAAATAGCAACAGCCAAAAGACTTTGGATTTTATACATTGACTCAAGTCTCTAATCCAATTGTTTGCAAGTTTCAGGTTTGACATTGTTACAGTTGAATATATAAGGTTACTTAAGGTTCAATCCCAAATTACTTTGTAAGGGCAACTTGTGTAATTTAGTATATAAATTTACTGTTAGGATGTTTTCCAAATGCATCTATGGATTTTTACAAACCTTAGCAGCAGCGCGCTATTAGATAGCATTCATGGTAGTTCACAATATTTATGCAGGCGGTTGGCTGCTGTTCTTGGGTAGTGTTGTGTCATGCTGTACACCTCCTCAACCTTTTTTGCTAATGCTACTTTTTCTAGTACAGGGTTGCTTTCTCATCATTTAGAGGTATATACATAGGCTGGCTTTTGTTCTGGTTTCATCTGGCTAGGCTGTTATCGTTGCTGTTATTCTTTTCATAATTGCTGTTTACATCTTTGAGTTGTGTTATCCTTTTTTTTTTACTTTCTGTCGCAAGACTATTGCATCTTCTGTGCTTGAGCTTGCCTCGCTTAGTTTTGATGGGGTTTTGTCACTCTAGTTTATTTAGGGTGGTTATATGTTCCCCTCATATTTCAATAAAAATTAATGCTAATATTCTTTGAGAGAAAAATGCAAGGCATAGAGATGATTACCATTCCTGAAGCAGGGGGCATTCCATATTCCAAAGCTGTTAAAAAGTCATCATCAAGTGTCACTTCATATGATTCATCCTTGTGTTCATTTTTTCCATCTTCTGACATAGTTTTTCTCTTCTCATTATGATGTCTCACTTGCTCTTCTAAGCGTCCTCTCTGCAAATATATCAAATTGAAAACCTTGTCCAATACCTAGATACAGGTTTCATGACCACAAAAATAAAAAGAAAGAGCAAACGGGGGAGAGGGAAACAAGATCCAAGGGAACAACAGTAAGGCAGCCACATGCCCAGGTTTGTCAAAGAAGATTATACCACATCAAGACCATCCAACAGCTACATTGCCACTGTCACAGTTAATTCAAACATTTAACTAATGGACAAATTAATAATAACCTTCTACCTCAACAACTCATTGAGGAACCAAGAACTTGCATTCAAGTAACATCAGAAGTACAAAATCTTTATACCATATTTTGTAAAATCACATCTACTGCTTGTATTAACATGCTAAAAATAATAAAAAATCTGAAATAGATCTGCAAATGGTTTTATGTTATCACATACCTGATCCATTGGATCAGTCAATTCAGAGAAAGCATTGGCCAATTCACGACCGCAGATGAAGAGTTCAAATCTCTCAGTTAAGCCTACATGCCTGTTGTAAGTAAATAACAAGCTTATCAAAAAATAGATCAAAAGAAAAAACCACATTCTGGAGTTTTGTACACAATTTTCAAAATGATTCTATTCATTTCAGTGTCACCGTACATATATACAAACACAATTGTTTCATCATAAAGGTAAGTATCCATCTGGTAAAACAGGGGACTATGTATTGCATAGAGAACTGAAAGAAAAGGAGCTAATGAGACAAGAAGAAATATGCCACCAGAACTATATAACCAACTCCAGTTTTTAGTGTTTTCTATGCAAAGAACATGCTGGATTATCAACATTTAACAAGTTACTCACGATAATTATTAATAAAAATAATATGCATGAAAACACCTTAAATTGTAGTGTAACATATAGAAGATGGGCAACCACTAATATTAAGGTGCTTCTAGAAACATAACATTAAAATTTGGCAAAGTTTTCTACCTTCGATGTGGTTTAGCAAGAGGAGAGATCTCAATAGGATAGTCCAAAACAAACGTGGGTTGCAAGAGCTTTGGCTCTACAACAATTTCAAAGACCTGCATATTTAAGCAGTAAGCAAAGTGGAAAGCAAATGAAACAATCTAAAGTCAGCACTGCAGTAAAACAACAACCTGAAACTAAACTTGAGGAGTAGAGAAATATAGAATAAAGACTACCTCATTAAGGATATGGCCAACAGAAGAGCACCCTTCGATGGAGGATTTGCCCTTATTTTCAAGTACAGGTCCAAGGTTTCTCAAAGTTTTATCTTTAGCAACTTTAAGATCATTACCCAGCTCATTGAAATCAATCCCAGTGGCCTCTTTCACAAGATTGTGCATGGTTTCCCTCCTCCAAGGCCGCTCTAGACAAATCTCTAAACCCTGTTTTGAAGTATCACGTAAGCATTTTATAGATCTAACAGCAGATCACTTTTGGCTACACAAGTTGAAAGAATATAATCTTCAGAACCTTTAATATATTTAAATGAACAAATATTAAATATCTAATGGTGTGAATCCACTACTACGGCACCATTACCTGGTAATCAATGGTTAGCTTCCCATGAACAGCAAGAGCACAGCGAGTAACAATTTCTTCTGCCATGTTCATCATGCTTTGGTAGTCTGAATATGCTTCATACATCTAGTATTAAGCTAGTAACAATATTAATCAGAGTGCCACATGATAAAAATGAAGAAAAAAAAGTTTAACTGCAAAGTCAGGATAGACAAAGCAGCACTAAGAGATTACCTCTATAGTGGTAAATTCTGGATTATGACGAGTTGAGATACCCTCATTTCTGAATATTCGACCAATCTCATATACTTTCTCAAATCCCCCAACCTATAATTACCCAATACAGAACAGAGTATAATTTAAGGGCTAAGAAAAAATATAGAAATATGGATGAGTATGATACCTTTTTTTTTAAAAAAAAAATAATTCTACTCCGAAACAAAATCAAATATTCCCAATGAGACGACCAAATTTTTTCACCAGCTAAAACTTGTATAAAAAATGGTAAAGCTGAGTCCATGGAAAAGATGGAGACAGTCCAACACACTACCCAGTAATTTTTTATTAAGTGGTTGTTATTCAGCCTCAAACCTCAAACTCAAGATTAAAAATCCGTGCTACTATCAAACTCACACTAGAATTCAGTCTATAGAATAAATTTACACTAGGATAAAATAGAAAGAAAAACAGAACGGTTCATATTGAGGGAACTACATGTTGAAATGGTAAAAGAGAAAACTAGTGGATCGAATCTGATTATTCTAAAAACACCATGGATGTGTCTGAAGAACAACTGTGATTCAAGACTAAGATAAGTAACAAAATTTGTTGGACAATAAAAATACATCCCACATTAAAAAAATATAAACAAGTCAAGTGGCTCATAAATACAAGCCTTTGTGTTACATAGGTTCAACGCTCTTTATGTCTCGACTGGAGGGGCCAACACTCTCTTGGCCTATAAAATTTATAACTTGGTGAAGTTTGGCACGGTATTTGACAGCAATCACAAAATTCATAACTTGGTATTAGAGCAATAATCCTGAGCTCGTGGAGGTCATTGTATTTAGCAAGTGCGATCACAAATTCATAACTTGGTATTAGAGCAATAATCCTGAGCTCATGGAGGTCATTGTATTTAGCAAGTGATGATAGAACATGGTATCATAGTAATAATCTTGAGCTTGTAGAGTTTGGCTCAACCCGTTTCAGTACGGCTAGATTCTATTTGGCAAGTTGAGCTCGTAGAAGTTTGGCTCAGCCTGTTTGTGACCTTAGGTGCAGCCATATTGTATTTGGCAAGTGCAACTGGGCCAGACTGTTTGTGACCTTAGGTGCGGCTAAATTGTATTTGGCAAATGACCGTTTGTGACCTTGGGACTGTGGGGAATGTTTGACCATTTGTGACCAGGGGAAGTGTTGAAGAATACAAATACATTGCACATTGGAGAAATATAAAGGCTCCTAAAGTGGTGTAGGTTGAGTCCATGGAGTTTATAACAAAATTTAAATGGGATAAAAGGATACGTTATAAGGAAACAAAATGACAAACCATCAAACATAAATTTGTCAAAAACTACCTCCTAAAATTAATATTTTCACTTGATTAGAATAGAGAATTGCCCTTCAAACTTTTGGACACAAGAACCAAGGAAACAAGTAGATGATTGGGTCGTAAACCCCATTAATAACGATGATTTTGAGTCTTGTCCATGACCATCATTGTGCAGGACTGTTGACTTTGGTGAAGGGAAAGATCTTCTAATGACCAGAAATTAATAAAGTGGCAAACCCAATGATTTGGGAAATTGGTAAAATGTTTGCAACTAATCGTCTGTTAAGAAAATGAAGCAGGGAATTATGATGTAGCAAGTGAATCTTAAAGCTTCTAACAAATGTATAGGAAGAATGAGATTTTGCAACTTTCAACAAACCTAAATCTTAATGCAACTGATGATACATTTTCAATTTTCACAAATAATTCTATTTCACAAATAAGATTCAATAGCATAACATCAAAATCAATGGCCATAAGAAAGAGAGCAAAAGAAACTCCTTTAAAAAAATAATATTTAAAATAAAAAAAGGTCACAATCTGGCACATTGGCAGCAACATTTTTTCATTAAAAAACGGAAATGGGGAAAGAAAGGATTATCAATAAGATGGAGACTTTAAAAAGATAATTAAGAATAAAACCTTACCAACATTCTCTTCAAATGAAGCTCAGTTGCAATTCTTAGATAAAGATCCCTTTCAAGTGAATTATGATATGTTACAAATGGCCTAGCTTCTGCTCCACCAGCTGCTCCCTAGAAGATAAAATCAATTAAAACACCAAGTTCCAAATGCAATATATCTTTCCAAGTTGACAAACAGACATGATATGACATCCAACAATGCATATTTAAAAAAAAAAAGAAGAAGAAGAAGCTATTTCAGCCAATGCAAACAATTAACTTGTAGAGGCAAAAATGATATCCAATGATATAAAAGAAGAAGCAAAAAGATAGAATTGTTGTAGACATAAAAAGAATAACACATCCTCTTCGCATGCTTAATGAATAAACAAATTCACCAACACACAATCAAAGAAAATGCTAAAATGAAAGAGTATGTCTACTTCATGAAGATATTGTTGACATTCAGTAGAACACAACCACACAAAAATAAAAATTCGGGAAATAATTATGTATTCACACTATGAACTCAATTTTAATTGCCTGCACAAAAAATCTACAATTCCTTCATGGTTAAAGTGAAGGCACATCTCCATGTCCCATAGTTTGTTGCTCTGGAAAAAAGGGAAACAACTTTGTTCCCACACTGAAGACAAAGAAAATCAGAATATAGCCTTGAGTCCTCTTCAACTACCACACAAATAGAGTTACAATGTAAAATACAACCATGAAACATGTTAACATGAGTCCCAAACTTGTGAATTAAAAAAAGAAAAAGACAGTTAACTAACATGCATCAAACTATTTCCCTAGCCCAATGACCTACTCACAGCTAGGACTTCTGTTACTGGTGCAGTCACGAGCTTAGGCAATAGCATTCTCAAACAGCCTTCAGGATACAAAAGGACTCCCCAAAGATGCCTACTTTAACATTCCAATGACCAACCTAAGTTTTTTCATTCCCAATCCACCAAATAGTTGCGACTTTTGGCGATGTAGGTGAACTAATGGGGTATGGGAGTTTAGAAATGATATCTGAAATGACCTCATGGTGGAAGCTCTTCTCATATTCAATAGGTACCGCCTTAACATGGCCATGATAAACCATGTCAAATTCCAGTTTACAGATTAGTTTATTTTATGACAATAAAAAAATAAAAAAATAAAAAAAAAAGAAAGAAAGACATCAAGACCTAAAAACACTAAAATGGCAGTAAAAAACCTGTAGAACTGGAGTTTCAACTTCAACAAAACCTAATGATTCCATCGTCTTACGTATCTCTGAAACAATCTGCCAAGAAAAGGGTGCAGGAAGAATTCTTAATCTTAAATTGTCAGACCATAGGAAATAACTGCAAGTCTAAATCATAAGCCAAATTGTCTTTTATTTTGAATCAGAACCACTTAAAGTTTGCAAAAAGCAGGAAACTAAAAGGTACAGTAACATAACCACAATTTCAAGTTCAATAAGATTGTAAATTAAGAAAACAAATAAGGAAACATAATTAATCATATGGCAGTGAAGGCAATCAACCTTTGCTCTCTTACGGAAGACGTCGACTACTTCAGGATTTGCGATCATATCAACATACCTAAACATTGTAATAACTGTTGTAATAAGTAAGAAGAAGAGAAAATACACACTTAGTAAAAAAAAGAAATCCACAAACTGTACATAAATTTAACAATCATTTCAATGTTTTGCTTAAAAAAAAAGTGTATCTGTGTTATTATGACAATGTAGAATGATTACTCTCAAAGACTTTGTAAAACAAATTCATCTATTAATATCTGTAGAGGAACATTCTACTGTCTTGTTTTAATTGCATAACTTAGACCAAGTATTTAACAAAAAAATCCACAAAACAGAAAGTAACTGACCGTTGACGATAGCGCTTATCTATGTCAGTTAGACCATGATATTTGTCCGGTAGTGGAAGAAGAGATTTTGTAAGAATAGTGAAAGAAGTCACACAAACAGAAAGCTCACCTGAGGAACAAACCAGAAATAAAAAGGATGTTTAACCCAAGGTTCTAAGATCATAGTAAAATAACCGTAAAGTAGTGTTGCTAATTTCAAGAAAAAAGCATAAAGCATAACATTTTCCAACTGCCACCAGACTCCCAAGGCAAAAATAAATAAGCTTGTGGAATAGGTATTAAGGTTCAAAATATGGTCAGTTCCCTTAAGTCAATTGCACATTTGGAATTTTACCTTTCTCTGTGCGTTTCATGGAGCCACTAGCCCCCAATATATCGCCGATATCTACAAGTGTCTTCAACTTCTCAAACTCATAATTTGAAAGGCGTTCTTTCTCACAGTATAGCTATAAGGAGAAAAATAAAATGAAAGAACAAAGAGATAAAATTACGAGACAGCAGAATATCAGAGATTATACAAAGGAATACAAGGATGGCAGGTAGACATGCCTCAACCAAAAGAACAAACAGGTACTAATGAAGAACATGTTTTAAGTAACAAAATGACCAAACTCTTAAAGGAGGTTCCATTTGATCTATTATATAGGAATTAGCAGTTGTCCCGATGATCATCAAATCTCAAGGATAAAAGAAAATGGGGATGACCACTCAAAAAGATGCAAAGTCCAGATGCAGAAAGCAAACCCAATAAATAACCAGTAACCATCAATCTCGAAGTTATTAGTAACTAATTGCAATGGGCATGTTCTTTAACAATTTTCATATTAATATATTTTGCAATATTCATATATTTTGTCATATTATTGAGCAAAATCAGCTGCCAAACAGAACCAACTAGGCCACCATTTGGCTATTTAAGTGACTAAAAGTGGAGAAAGAAGTAGGTGACATGAAGATAGTAACTTCAGCCACATCATAATTTTTTTCTTCAAAAGGCGACATTGTTGTTGCTAAGAAGATAATCTTCACTCTGATATTCAAGATTTCAGTAAAAGAATTCCTCATATTGCTAAAACCGCATAAGAAGTAATTATTTCAAGTCCCCCATTTTGCCCATCTCGTAACTGGAAACTAATAACAGATGAATTTCAGATTTCCACATGTGCATGAATAAGTGTGACACCAATACATAAGTTTCTCAAAACATCAAAAAGTGTTGCCATCATACTAAACCAGCAGAGGAAGTAATTGTTTCAAGTCCCCCATTTTGCCCATCTCATAACTGGAAACTAATAACAGATGAATTTCAGATTTCCACATGAGCATGAATAAGTGTCTCAAAAAGTGTTGCCATCATACTAAACCCTTAAACATGAACATAAAACATGCATCAAATTTTCACAGTACAGAAAGGGACAGACCTGAATTGTTCCAGAATCATCTCTCAACGTCAAAAAAGCAAGCTTTCCGAAAGCTCTACGAGCAACAATTCTGCCTGCTATAGAGACATTGTCACTCTCATCTTTGGATTCTTCTCCATTAGCCAGATGCCTATATATCTCTTGTAACTCACTAGCAGTATGAGTCCTATCCCACCTATAAGCATAAGGCTCAACCCCTTTGCCCCTCAGTTCTTCTACCTTTAAGAAAACAACCAAACAAGCGGTACAAAATATTAAAAGAGAACAAAACAAAACTTGCTCTTAAACCCAGTAATTCAAACAGAGAATAAACCAAGAATTTCACTTTTTTTATGGCAAAGATCACAAAAATAAAATTCTGACCTTTTTGAGACGAATGGCGCGAACAGCTTCTCTGTCTGAAGTGGAGGAGGAGGAGGAGGAGGAAGAAGATGAACGGCGGTTGCGGCCGGCGGTTTTGGTGGGGGCAGAAGGGGTGTTGGAGCAGCGGACGAGCAGCGAAGTAGAGAGGCGTTTGGTTGTGGTGTAGTGAGAAAAGAAATGCGTAAATGGTGTAATAGAAGAGGAAGAAGAATAGAGACTCCAAATGCGCAGTGCCTCCATTTCTTGCCCTTTCTTTTTGCTGCTTATCATCACTCTTCGCCGTTATTTTATTTATCGGCAATAACACTGCTGAAAAAAAACAAAAAGCCCTTAATTTTATTAAAGAGATGCAAGGAAGTCCTTAAGGTTTATTTTATGTCAATTAGATCATAAATATTTTTTAAATTAAATAACGAAATCCTAGTAACTATAGCTTTTCCAGTTTGTTTGTGAGTTTAGAGAAGGCATGAAAACAAATGATATTATTTAATTCATGGAATAAAAAGAATGAAAGAAAAGTTAAATAATTTTTAATATTTGTTTAAGCAATGTCATTTTGTTTATAATTATATGTTGTATCTAATAGTTACAAAAGTTTCGACATTGATAGGAGTGAATCCCATAACTAAAACTCTCTTAACATATATCTAAAAATGCTTCTTATATATACATGTAATGGTTCTTTAGCTCCCATTAGAGAAACTGAAAGAAGGTTGCAAATAGGATGTAGCCAAGCCTGCCTAACCAAAGAATTTAGAAGATGATTTAATTTTATAATTTCTGTGCTGAAAATTGAACAAGAACATTAAGTACGTACTATATCCAATCTTTGCTTCTGCAAGCATGCAAAGGAGAAGCAATCAAATTATATCAACATCCTTTTATCATATACAGCCCAAGGGTTCATTTGCAATGCCGAAGTTGTGCTTGATAAATTTGCAAGAGAAGCTCATAGATGGAAGATACATAAGCATCTGAAAAATCCAAGATCCTTCTATTCTCTTCAGAATCTAGTAGTTACTTTCATGTTAAAAACTCCTGAAATTAACAAAAAAAATGGGGAATTGGCTACAAGCCACTAGTTGCAAATCCAAATTTACCTAGCAATGAATATCAACCAATATGGATAAAGATTTAAATATGAAATAAGCAAAAAATTAATATCAAATCACATGATGCTACACAGTAATCATGTTGAGTAGTGAATGCCAAGTTGCCAACATATGTGTAAATGTACGTAGTTGTCATGAAGTGGAATGAATTTCAAGAATGTCTATTATTAAGATTATAGCCAACCCACATATATCTATGCTAAATAATTTGTTTCAGTGAAGAGGAAGTTAACACAAATGAATCTCACAACATAAGAAACAATCTCAGTCTGAAAGAGATTTGAAACAAAACAGAACATGTACAACCTCTAAAGACCTATAATGTAAATTTGTAAACACCTGAATTATTTTTTTTTAAA
>CATIWM010666265.1:0-12319 GCA_949671775.1 Mallotus repandus
AATAAATACTAATATAAATATATACATATATATATTTATTTACTTTTTTATTTAATCTTCCATAGAGATAATTATTGGGCTAATTAATCCAAGTCTGCTTTGGGTTTGTTCTAAGTGTGCGACCCTGTAGGTTCACACAACATTGGCAGTGGGCCTAAAATCCAATTTTAGCGCACAAGTCATAATTAGTCTCTAGCAAGACAATATGACTACTCAAGTTATGTAAAGGTCGATAATCCGACATAACCAAATACAAAACGTGTACTATAGTCATTTTGTCACATGATATCCTGATTAAACATAAGGAATGGATTATGTCATCCTTATATTGTTCGATCATATTGTTTCTCGATCCCAAGTAGACTGATACTGATAACTCTTTATTATTCTAACATGGCCATGCATTTCTCTTTAGTCTAACTCATCGAGGGGCCCAATAGATATCTTCTCAAAATAACTGAGGGAAAAATTGTATCTTAATCACTCACATTCCTCTAACAACTCATTCTATATCCAATCACTACCTGTTTTACCTTCCGATTAAAGTATGGTGTTGGGATGTGTGAAAATAAAAAACTTATCATGCAAGAAACTATAGTGATCTCAGGTCAGAGGACTCAAATAATACTACTATGATGAGAATCACCTATGAAAATAATCCGTGTGGCATTCTCATAGCAGGTCGATCTAGTACATTATTTCTCTAAATATGTACCTATGAATTTGACTTAATATCTCATATACATGATCAGTAAAACTTAATCATCAATCAACCTCATACTAGTCTTTATTCATTGTTATTCCTATAACAATAATCGAGTAGGGATATTTAAATTAGAATTCAAGTATCATCTAAGAGTTTTACTATCAAGTCATGTACTTGATGATCTTAGTAGAATTAACTAATCAAGGATAATTCTAGAATTAGCCAGTAATAATAAAAATGTCTCTTTATTATTAAAATAGAAATATGATAAAGTCAAAGTATGGTCATTACATATTTGGCCTAGGACATAACATTAACAAGATACAACTCCTAGAGCTCATTTGATGTTAAGACACTTGATTATTACAATTCTCATTCTTAACATTCAAAAAGCTCTCAAACTCTTTCAAAATTCATTTTATATATTTTTATAACACTTGTGAGAGTTGGTGAGTGTTAGAATAGATATTCTTGTTCTTTTATTTTCTAGGTTTAAGAAAACGGGAAGTGAGATTCTATTCTAAAGGAATTGGTTAAAGTGTTTAGCCATTAAAACACTTGGGATTAGGTTTTAGAGTGAGCCTAGAAACTCTAGTTTGTAAGGTTGTAAGAGTAAGCATTAAACTCTTGTGTAATCTCAATATTGTGAAAAAGATTGTGGGTGATTGAAAATCCTAACTTGGGGATAAATTTGGTGGAGACGTAGGATTATTGAGAATTCGAACTCCTTAAATTCTTGTGTTCATCATTCTTCCTTCTCAACATTCTTTTAATTTTTGCTTATTTGTTTTTAAATTTTTTATTTTTGTTCAATAGCCCTATTCACCCCCTCTCTAAGGCATTTATAATTATTATTAGTATTATTATTATTATAGTATTTAATATTGTTATTATTATTTAAGGTTTATTTTATTTCTTTGTATTTGAGTTAGAATTTGATGTAGCGGAAGCCTAGATTAAAAGGGATAACTATCGCTTACCATTGATTCGTGCACAAATGGTTGTCAAACAACCTTCTTTTACTCTGTTTATTCAAATGAATGCAAAAATAAAAGGAAGCAATATTCATTGATTCACAAAGGAATACCAAAAATTGGGAAGAAAATAGAAATATGATTAATTATTCAACAAAACTATCTAAAACAACTCAAAACAACATTTAAATACTGTTTGGGAAAAAAATCCTAAAAAAAGAGGGGGGGGGGACCCAACAAAATGCACTAAAAATAAACATAAAACTTCAAACTAAATTTTGAGGCCCTAAACAATGAATTTTGGGCCTGAAGTTGTCGCATTACGAGTAAACCTAGTAACACCCGTCCTGGGTCTCTAAGTCAACTTCATTTTAATGTATTATGGGCCTCACAGTTCAATCTGGCCTAAAAGTTAGAACATTTAGAAGCAGCATTGTGCATTTTGACATCTTTTCCAAAATTCAAACACCCCACATAATCCAGGGTTGTCTAGTCTGCATCAAAATTTTATTTAAATTCTATTTACTATTTAGTTAGAACTGGTGGATTGTACCCTCCTGAAAATAAATAGTTTGTTCTAGGCTTGTAAAAAGGGGTGATGGATTTTATTAAATAAAATTAAGCTTTTGCTTTATTTTTCTTAATTGAGAATTTAGTCTCTGAATTAAGAGTTCAGTCTCTAGATTAAGGTCAGGTAGTATCAAAGTAAGTTCTCCCAATTGATGGCTACCGCTGGTAATAATGGTGGCAACCAATTCCAAAACAGTGCTCTGTTTAGAAAGTGACTGAAGAGTAACAATAGTCGTTCGAAGAGTATTGACAATCAACCCAAAATATAAACAAAGCAATTGGAGATAATACAAAAGCAATTGTAAGTGTTATTCAGAGTTAAAGGGTATAGGAATGATGATGTTGATCAAGGGAGAGGAGTTAGCCCTATTGGACCCTTCATTAATCTCATTAATTCCCAACAATCAAAATCGAAGGAAGTCAACAGTGAATTACGATGGAGATATTTCACATGAAGAAGCTGCTTGGAGAAGAAGAAGATGTAGAAGAGGAAGAAGTATCTTTGATGATTCAAGAAATTTAAGAAAAAATTGATGACAGTATTGGAAAAGAGATTAATAGTGAGGTTGAAAATTTTACAAGTGGTGTGACTTTGTTAGAAAATTAAGAAATTCATGATGAATTAAAGATTAAAAAATCTCATAATTTTCTTTGATGAGTTTGATTATGTTGATTTTATAGGAATCACAAAATTTGATCACTTTACTTTTAATCCTCTTCTATAAATTAGTATTTCTTTAAATTGAGAGTTTAGCCTTTGGATTAAGACTTATTTACATTTACAGCTTCTTGTGACTAATGAGATTCATCGTCAGGAAAAAAAAAAGGGTTCTCACTTCTCAATACCAAAACTATATATACACACACGTGAAGGGAGATAGACAAAATTACAAAAACAAATCTACATTTATTATTATATAAAAATCGAATAATTTAGTCACTTACTAATAAAAAATAAATTTAATTAATTAAATGTTGAACTCATCATAAATTCAAACCCTATCTTGTACCAATTTTTTTTTTTTTGAAAAAAATAGTTCATTTAGTATGCATTGGTAATTTGATGGTCAGAAATTTGCTTCATACCATTAAAAAAAAAAAAATTTAGAAACACAATTTTTCAAGATCAATTTGCTCATTCAAAACTTAACTTATAAAGCCGATAGAGTAGTGTAGGCACTATTTATTTCTAATAATATTGTGAGGTGCAGTCTTTAAATTCTGCTACTATTAAATTGTAAAATTATTTTCATCTGATTCACCTAATTTAAAATGGAGAAGAATTGTGATTTGATTTCTCTGCTAATAGAAAAAATAACTTCAAAATGCCAACTACAAAAATTCAATCATGGGTAATAGGTTTTTTTTTTTTTTTTTTTTTTTGACGAAATGAAATAGTTTTATTCAAGAGTCATCAAGTAGAACAGAAGATAAGAAGTTGGGAGGGTTACTCCACCACTCACCACAATCTGACATAGAATCGGTCGCCCTAGCAAGAGTATAAGCAACCCATTTCGCAGACCTTTGAACAAAAACAACAAACACTATTGAATCATGGATCTATAATAAGTTTGGATAAGGTCATTAGCATGGAAATTTATTGTTTCCTACAAAAGCAAACAAAGGGTATAAACTGAACACTGGAGGATGCATTGGCAGGTTACTTGAAGAACTCCATAACCCAAAAATTGCACACACGGCATTGAAATCTGATGCCAGTAAATCCAGCAGCAGTTGATAAGGCCATAAATTCTTGCTGCGTGCGCTCTTTTCCTCCAGGGTATTGAGTCATCAAAAACACATCCATATGAGATGTGCCCCTTGCTGATGCACTATCATCTGGCATTATTGGAAGAATTGCGTCTACAACTATCACTTTACCATCCTCAGGCATCGCTTTGTAGCAATTTTCAAGAGTCTTAAGCAATGTTCATCACTCCAGTGGTGAAGTATCCACTGCAAGAAAATTAATTTTGCATTGCAATACTCCTCACTCTAGTGTTGTGTCATCAAACTGTTTTTTTTTTCAGGTAAAAATCTATGAGTTAGTACTCCAATTAGATTTACATTCATTCAAAATTTACTGACCAATGAATCTATGATTAATTGAGTTAAGGTATGAAATAATTAATCTCATTCGACATCTGAACATAATCAAAAGAAGAAAATCTTCTAACAACTAATTCATTTAATGTGATAGCATATACCATACTTAAAATGAGATATTATTTAAGTGAAAACAATAATAAGAGTATCATTTAAGTGAAAACAATAACGTGCGAGCTAATGCAAAGATTGTTTGACACACAGCAATATAATTTCTCTTAAGGAATGTTTGAAAACATAATACCTTCATAAAAATGGCATCTCCTTGTGGAATGCTTTCAAACATATCTCCCTCTACATGATTCACACCTGCAACACACATATAAATCTCCTTCTAAACATCGGTTATGCATGCAAAACAATATGGTCTGCGATGTTTTTTATGTATCTTTTTGTATGATTTTGATATGTATATATAAGTTTATTCATACCAAGATAGGGTGGAGCATGTTGTATGACCCGAGGCAAGTCATAATTAATACCCTTAATATGAGGGTATTTAGAAGTGATCATGTTAAGGGTGACTCCTAATCCACCACCAACATCAACCAACTGCTTGATGCTATCAAAACCCTTGTAGGACTCCAAAATCCTTTTGATAACTATTGTAGTGTGATTAAACATGGCTGCATTAAAAGCTTGATTGAATCTGGAATCTCGTTGAGGATAGTCAAAAGCATGTGTTCCACGGATCTTATTGAACGGAATTCCACCTTCAAGAATTGCCTCCTTCAGCAGAGGCCTACAAATACACATGATATATCATTTACGTAAAAGTTCAAAAAAAAAACTTGTTTAGATGTCCTGTAACTAATTTAACACGATTGCATAACTCGAATCTTGAAACATTGTTTAAAAGAGAATAAACCCGGAACAATTTTGGGTAGAAAATAAAAAACTGTTTGGTAAGAGAGAAAAGGGGACAGACCAACTTTCCATGTAGACCTTGTCTAGACCGGAAATCAAGACAGGTGCAAGTGAGACTCCATCTTCATTTCTGGCGAAGAATTTAGAGACAGGAGTCAAATAGTAGAGTCTTTGCTGATCATCAGCAGCCAAAGAGCAACCAAGAATAGAGTGGCTAACAAGAAGCCTCAGAATCCTGTCAAGCATCATGGGTGCATCAGGATTTCTAGTAGGTAGCTGACCAGCAATATACAAAGCTGAAAGCTTTGCATCTGGACCTGCCTTGGCTATTATGTCAAAAATGTCAAGGTCTATTGCTGTTTGCATGACCATTGGCAATACCATCCCCAACGAAATTTGAATTGCATATGAAAAGTTTTCTTCTTCTTCATCATGATCATTTTTGTCAGATTTTTTGAGATTTGCTGTTGAAGAAGCCATGCCGATCTCTTTGCTATTTTCTTCTACTGTTCAATGAGGCTAATGCATACAATGTGCTGATATATTGCGGCCGGTGATATCATGACCAGCAAAAAAGACAAAAAAATTTAAGGGCAATTGCAATATTTTCCTAAATTTATTATTATTTAAATTAAATTATTTAGGTTATTAATTTCATTAATAATGGATCAATATAATTACATTTGTATGTTACTATTTGATTTGTTTGGGAAATGGCATTAAAGTGTGATCATATGTGTATGTGCATAATTGACTAAGTGTGTTTTTGATGTAGAAATACAAAGATTAATTTTCCTATGCAAAAGCTATGTGTACTTTACCCAAGTTAATTGTTCCGTTAATTGCGGAATTGAATGAAAATACAAGATTCGGTTTGTCTCATGCAAAAACCATTAATTAATGATTATAATTGTTATGTTTCAATGAAATTTCTATTGTTTGTCAGCATTGTAAACTTTATGCTAGTATTTTATAAGTTCATAATATATTAACTAATAAATGTTGTATATATGTAATTAAATTGTTCAAGAAAATCAGTAGATTAATTTTTTAAAGTTATTCTATTTTTTATTTAATTTTATTATATTAATATATGTGAAATCATATTTGAATTTTAAACCTTTATCCAAATTCAATTTGGATTTTTAATATTATTTTTTTATTTAATTAAAAGATTTAGATAAATTCAAAATAAGAAATGGAGCACAAATCCTATTTTGACTAGGATTATTTTTAGTGTGGTTAAATATTGTATGTTGACTTATTTAATGCTTTCCTTGTATGATAAACATAATTTATGTTTTTAAAATCAAAAAACTTTATATAATTAGAATTGGTGGATCGTACCTTTTTGAAAATAGATAGTTTGTTCTAGAGTTATAAAAAGGGGTGTGTTATGAATTTTATTAAATGAAATTAAACTTTTACTATTTTATTTTTCATGAATTGAGAGTTTAGTCTCCAGATTAAGGTCAAATAGTATTAGAGTAAGTTTCTCTCAATTGATGGCTAACACTAGTAATAGTGATGACAACCAGTGTCAAAGCAGTGCTTTCTTTAGAAAGTGATTGAAGAGGAGCGATAGTCGTTTGAAGAGTATCGACAATCAATCCAAAATATAACAAGGCAATTGGAGATAATACAAAATCAATTGTAATTAAGCATTATTGAGGGTTAAAATGTATAGGAATGATGATCTCATTCCCAACAATCAAAATCAAAGGAGATCATCAGTGAATTGTAATGGAGATACTTCAGATGAAAAAGCTGCTTGGAGAAGAAGAAGATGTAGAAGAGAAAGAAGTATCTTTGATGATTCAGGAAATTTAAGAAGAAATTGATGACGGGATTGAAAAAGAGAAGAATAGTGAGGTTGAAAATCTTACAAATGGTGTGACTTTATTAGAAAATTAAGAAATTTATAGTGAATTAAAGATTTAAAAATCTCATAATTTTTTTTTATGAGTTTGATTATGTTAATTTTATTAGAATCACAAATTTGATCACCTTACTTTTAATTCTCTTCTATAAATTATTTTTTTTAAATTGAGAGTTTTGCCTTCGAATTAAGATTTATTTATCCTCGTTAATCAGCCACTATGCACGTTGTTGTGTACTTTATACTCAGCTAGCTTTATCAAAAGTGAAGTGTATATATGTGGGGTGGAATTTGCAGGAATATTTTGCAGATTGCCTCTTGTCATTGTCTGTAATTATTAGGCCCTGCCTGCATTCAGTGCGTGATCACCTTCATAATTAGACATTGATAGCTTCTTGCGACTGATGAGGTTCATGATCAGGAAAAAAGGGTTCTCAATACCAAAACTATATATATACACACACACATATATATATATACGCCAAGAAGTAAAATTCTTTTTTGTTCATCGATCTGCGAATTCTACTACCCATTGTCTTGCAAGGGTGGGAGGTTCTATGTTAGGTCCTGGAGAGTGGAATCATAATCCACCTCTTTGGTTATGTAATGTGTTAAGACTCTTCTCATTAATGAAAGTTTCCTCTTCTCCTCAAAAAAAAATAAAAAAAGTAGATAAAAAATAAAAAAAATATAAAAATCAAATAATTAGTCACTTACTAATAAAAATTAAATTAATTAATTAAAATGTATTGTATGTATATTAAATGTTGAACTCTTAAATCATTAAATTTAAAATTTGATAAATGTTCCTCTTTATAATTATGTGTTGAATTATTAAAATTCACAATATTTTTCTCTAAGAATATAAAAAATTTTATTTTAAAATATACATGTTCTATTCCATGTAAAACACTCTAATTCTATTATATCTAAAACATTAATCTTTCTTTCCATCAAAAATTATTTCTTTTATTCTAACTAAAACATCCCTTTTTTCAACTAATTTCTATTTTTTATTTATTCAGTTATTATTTTCTATTTTCTACTTTCAACTATTTTTTTATTTTATTCTCTTAATAAAAAATAATAAAATAAAATTATTGCAATAACTTTTTAAGTTCTTATTTTTATATTTAATTAAATTGTAATTTTAAATTATTAAAATTATTTAATTGATTATTTTATATATGTATATTATTTACAATCTACGCTGTTCACGCAAAGCATGAATTTTCGACTAGTTCTAATTTAATTAAAATTACATTTTCTATTCTAAATAGGTTAACTTCTATTTTATTTCTAATAAAAATTAAATTATTTAAAATATAATTTTAATTTAATTGAAAGTATGTTTTCGATTTTAATTAGGTCAACTTTTATTTTATATCTAATAAAAAATTAAATTAATTAATATTTTAATGATACTTTTATTTATCTCTACTAAAAATTAAATTAACTAATATTTTAATGATACTTTTGTTTTACCTCTAATAAAAATTAAATTAATTAATATTTTAATAATAATTTTGTTATATATATATACATATATGGGTCTACTTATATTTTATCTAATATAAATCAAATTAGATAACATAATTTTATAAATGTTACTAAATTAAATTTAATAAATAAATAATTAAAATCAAAGAGTGTTGCATAATTGTTCAAATAAGTTATTATGTTATAATGTAACACTATCAAGATTGAGAAATTATATTTCCATATAAATAAAAGAATACTCTTGTTATTTTCAAAATTTTATTAAATTAAAGTTTATTAAGTAAATAATTAAAATTTAATTAATTAAAAAAATTTATTTATTTTGTATTTGTAATCATATTTTAAAAAATAGAACATATAATTTATTTGATAACAGTATTTCAGTTATATAAAAATGTAATATAATTATCATTTTTAGATAATTTTTGTACATGATTAATTATGGCTATATTATTTTTTATATAAAATTATGTTTAGAGAGTTGAGAAAAATATTAATTATAAAAAATATTAAAGGAACATCATATAATTATTTAAATAAAAATTTATAAAAATTATAATGAATTATAACTAAAATGTTATAATTCAATTTATTATTAAAATGATATATAAATAAATAACATTTTTATTATTTTTCAAAAATTATATTAATAGTATGAAAGTATATGTTTAACGGTTTATTTCTTATTACAAGTTTAAAAATTTTTATTTTCAAGTGCAAAGTACATGGTACTTTATATATATATATATATATATATTAACCAAAAGAATTTGAAAGATCTTATAATGGGTAGCTTATATGACCCTCCTAAGCACCTTGCACAATTTTTTATATGTCACAAGTTAATTCTATAAGATTACATTAAAACATAAAATTTATTTCAGTTCATATTGTGATTAGAATATTTTTTATTGACAGAGAGATTAAATAACCTAAATACAACGACCATAAAATAAAGAATAATTTTTTAAAAAAAAAACTAGGTAAAAATTAATTTTACCCATAGTAAGATTTGAACCACATAAATCGAAAGAAATAATTGATAAATCACTCCCTAGAACTAACGCTAAGCATTGTTTAGTTTGTTGTTATGTTAAAAACCTATGATTTTTGTTTTCATTAATTAATTTGGCAAATGAAATAAGCTATAGAAATGGCCCCTGAAATGAAAGCCTTCACTTTATATAAAGCTTTGCTTAATTAAACAATATTTGCTTAATCTGGAATATGAAAATCATGTTGATATCCTCTACTTACTCAAGGCTATAATACCTACAAGATTGAAAAAAAAAAAAAATTTCTTTTGCGATTCGACCCAAATGGCTACAAGAATTTTCTTAATTAAAGAAAATTGAAAATTAATTGAGATATTCTAATCTTAATTTAAATAAGAATCTAGTCATTGCATGCACGAAAGGAAGTATGTATCATTATTTTTATTTTTATTTTGAGGGAAAAATGGAAACTACATTAATAAAGAGAATCAGAACAGAGTATATCAACAATAAAGCCAGGGGGCTGACGCACCCAGAGCATAGCATCTGACAGAGAACCAGCAGCTCGGGCTAGAGAGTGAGCTATTTGGTTCGCAGAACGCCTAGCAAAGCATAAGCTAACACTGAAAGAAGCTGAAAGTAAACTACAACAGTCATCAATAATATTGTCCAAAGGAGAATTATCTTGACACAGTTGCTGAATGGCATTGAACACGACCATGGAATCAGTTTCAATGATGACCGAAGACCAAGAATTACGCTTGATCCAGCTCAAAGCCTCTCGCACACCCCAAAGCTTCAGCAGTACGGGCATCCATACATCCCATCTGAGGAATTGATTTACAAGCAATAAACTCTCCATCTGCATCTCTAGTAAATAGAGCAGTGTCCACATTGAGCTTCAGGTAAGCTGGAGGAGGCTTAACCCAACTAAGAGCTCCAACAGAAGACTGATTAGCCTGGGAAGAAATAGCAGTAATTTTAAACATTAACAAATTGCATGTCAAATGTGAATAAATTCTTAAATCATTCATTCATCGATATATTGTATATATATTATATAACAATGGTGCATGAACATATATATATATATATATAAAGAGGGTAAAGAAAAGATTATAATCTCATTCATATTCAAACAAGAGTACAGCCTCTCCTATATATACATATATACGAGAAAAGAGTAGAAGCAGAATTGGTTACCAACAGTAACCAGAATTATAGGAACGGTAACCAGAATTATAGCCAAGACTTCTAGACTTTCTATATGCAGAATACACAAAATAAAGAAGAAAAAAAATGCTTAGTTATTGTTGCCTTAAGTGTTTGAAGCTGATATGTCTGATCTGTGGTTTGTCTGATTGGTATCTTCTTCACCCTTTCTCAAATTGGAGGAAATGACTGAATGAACTCCAAGTTTGGATCGTAAATTTTGAAAGGGAACTTTTGCTAATGGTTTTGTGAAAATGTCTGCAACCTGTTGATGAGAGCGAACAAACCGAGTAACAAGATTGCCAAGAGCTACCTTTTCTCTGATAAAAAGAATGTCAATAGCTATATGCTTCGAGCGAGGATGAAACACGGGATTTACAATCATGTATAAAGCACTGATATTATCTGAAAATAACTGAGGAGCTTGATGAAGGCATATCCCAATATCTTTCAGTAGATAAGTGATCCATGTGAGTTCTGCAGTGGTGACTGCCATAGCCCTATATTCTGCTTCAGAACTTGATCGGGAAACAGTGGGTTGCCGTTTAGATGACCAACAGATGCAATTGCTACCAAGATAAATACAGTACCCAGAGGTACTCCTCTTTGTGGTTGGGCATCCAGCCCAATCGACATCACAGAATCCATAGAGGTTGAAGGTACTCTCAGACGTGAAGTGAATTCCAAAGTCAAGGGTCCCCTTTACATACCGTAATATTCGTTTAACCATTTTATAGTCACCAATGGTTGGCTGCTGCAGTTTTTGACAGATCTTATGAACTACTTGTACAATGTCGGGCCGTGTATGGTAAGATATAAGAGAGCACCCGCTAGGCTACGATAATTTTGAGCATCAAAGCTGATGTTGTCTTTATATAAAGGTTGAACTTTCAGTGCCATTGGAGTGTTAAAATGTGAGCTTTGTTCTAAACCAGCTTTGATGAGTAACTCCTTTGCATATTTGCCTTGAGAGAGTGTAAGGCCCATGTCTGTGTATTGAACTTCAAGACCAAGAAAGTATTGTAGTCTTCCGAGATCTTTAATAGCGAATTCGCGACCCAAGGTTGTGAGGAGGAGCTGAATAAGATAATTTTCATTACCTATTGACAGAGAAATAATCCCTCTGTTGTACAGTCAACCTCTAGTCTAAGAAAATGCTTGAGCTCTCCAAGTTCCTTCATCTGGAAGCATACTGATAAATTTTCTTTTGTTCGACGAATTTCTAACTCATCATCTCCTGTGATAATCAAGTCATCCACGTACACCAGCACTATTGCCAATTTCCCTTCTCTAGCTTTCACAAATAAGCTAGAATCTGCATGAGCCACAACATAGCCACATTGTATTAAAAATTCAGCAATTTTACTGTACCATGCTCTTGGTGCTTGCTTTAGTCGATAGAAAGCCTTTTTCAATTTGTAGACATATTCAGGATGAACTGCACTCTCGAACCCCCTTGGTAGATTCATGTAGATCTCTCTATCCAATTCTCCATGTAAGAATGCATTTT
>CATIWM010666285.1:0-14577 GCA_949671775.1 Mallotus repandus
AAATAAATAAAAAATAGAGCATATAATTTGTTTGAAAGTATGTTTTCTATAAGAAAAGTAGTATAATTATCGTTTTTAGATATTTTTATAAAATTTAACAAAAAAGAGTTAAAATTAAATTAATTAATATTTATAATTTAATTATTAGTTGAACTTAAAAAATGGCATCAGATTAATTTTTATGTAAATAAAAGTATTAATATAAAAAATATTGAAATAATAAAGTATCATAGCTCAAATAAAAAATTTACTAAAATTGTAATAAATTATAAGTTCAATAGGGCTGTAATATTTAAATTGTTATATAAAGAAAATATAACTTTTATTATTTTTAAATTTTTATTAACAAATAACTAATAATTTTTATTATCCTATGATTAATTATGACTATAATTTTTCTTATGTAAAATCAATTCTAGAGTAGAGAAAAATTAATTATAAGAAATATTGAAGTAATATCATATAATTATTTAAATAAAATATTTATAAAAATTGTAATGAATTATAATTATATTAAGTTAATATTAAATTTTTATATAAATAAATAACAGTATTATTATTTTTAAAAATTTTATTTAATAATAATAATAATTTATGTTTAATTGTTTATTTACTATATATCACGAGTCAACTAATTTTTTTATTCATGTGTGAAATACGTAGTTGTTTACTAGTTTATATAAATGTACGAAAATGGAGGAGGACATGCAAAATTACAAAAAAAATCTTCACTCATAATTATATACAAATTGGATAATTTAGTCTTTTACTAATAAAAATTAAATTATATTAATTAAAATTTAATTCCAATTTAATTGAAAGTATATGTCCTATTCTAATTAGGTTAGTTTCTATTTTATCTCCAATAAAAATTAAATTAATTAAAATATAATTCTAATTTAATTGAGAGTATGTTTTCTGTTTTAATTAGATTAACTTCTATTATATCTCTAACAAAATTAAATTAAAATATAATTCTAATTTAATTGAAATTATATTTCCGATTCTAAATAGGTTAACTTCTATTTATCTCTAACAAAATTAATTTATTTAAATTTTAGTAGTAATTTTGTTGAAAATATATATTTTTCCATTTTAGTTAGGTCTACTTTATTTTATCTAATATAAAATCAAATTAGACAACATAACTTTATAAGTCTTACTATATTAAATTTAATAAGTAAATAATTAAAATTAAAATTAATAAATTTTATAAAATAAGTAATTATAAAAATATTAATGTCAAAAATGTTAAAAGATTGTTGTGTTTAAATAGAAAATTCATAAGTAATGTGATAAATTACTGTATTATAATTCTATCAAGTATAAATATTTTATAAAATTTAATATAAAAGAGTTTTCATTATTACTTGAAATTAAAAAATTACATTAAATTATTTTTTTAAAAAATAAAAATATTAATATAAAAATATTGAAGAAACAAAATGTCATTGCTTAAATAAAAAATTTACTAAAATTGTAATAAACTATAAATTTAATTAGGTTGTAATATTTAAAACAAATATAAAACTTAAGCATCCCTCAATATAACCATAATATTTTTTAATGAGTAAAAAATATAAATTTTTACTATTTTTAAATTTTCATTAAGAAAATAACTAATAATTTTTTATTATCTTATAATGAATTATGACCATAATATTTTTTTTACATAAAATTAGTTATAGAGTTGAAAAAAATATTAATTATAAAAATATTGAAAAAATATTATATAATTATTTAAATAAAAAAATTATCAAAATTGCAATAAATTATAATTATATTAAGTTAATATAAAATTTTTATATAAATAAATAACATTTTTATTATTTTTAAAACTTTTATTTAATAATAATAATAATAATAATAATAATAATATCAAAGTATATGTTTAGTAGTCTATTTACTATCACGAATCTAAAAAAATTACGTGATTATTTACTAGTATATATATATATAAAATTAAATTCGGTTTAAAACTGTTGAACCGGCGGTTTAAAATCGAAACCACTGGTTCATAGTTCAAAAAAATTTAAACTGGCTCTGAACTAGTCGTCCCCTGATTCCTGTTCTGATTTAAAGTCGGTTCCGAATTTGACCTGTTTTGACACAACCAATTCAGGGCCGAATCAGAATCCAAACCAGCCCTTAACCACCCCTAGCTACAAATATTACCGTCCATATATAAATACTATGTTTTTATTAATCAAATATAAATATTAAAAATATATTACATACAATAATTATGGCTTCTAATATATGTATTATATTTTATTAGTTAAACATAAAATATTTTCAATATAAGTAAAAAAAATTGCTTATTTTTCCTAAAAAGTTTTTTAAAGGATTAAAATCATTTCTTTTCAATTTTTTTTAAAAATACTGAATTTAAAATGTTCTTCATGTAATAAATATTATAATGTGAGGTCATAGATTTAATTCTCCGAACCTTTTGATCTCTGTGTTGTTAAAAAAGAAATGGTGAGCCTGAATTAGCACGCAAAGCTAGACAGACCATTGAATTGTCTCTTTATGAAACAATCTAAGACTGCTAATGAATAGTTTTCATGCACAAGACTTAAACTACTCCATCCAACGACCCATGAGTGACAGTTAATGAGTAATTTTCTTTCTTGTTTTTCTTTTGAATTTAGTTAATGAGTAATTTTCACTTGTGGTTAAAGCTACTCAAATAAATAACCACAATCATTTCCATACCATATTACAACAGGTTGTTAGGGTTTAAGTCCAGTGTGGTTAGGGGTTTCAGATTCGAGATTTCTCTCTGCTTTCTAAGAATTTAATTCTTTAAATTTATGTACATTTAGAGATTCTATCAATTTAAATGTCATGATCTACCCATAATCATATATAAAGAGAAATCTCTCTCTTACTAATAGACTAACTAATACTAACAAAGAATAGTCCTATATAGTATAACATGCAAAAAAAGGTCCCTATAAATTGTGCAATATAACATGATTGGTACAGTATTTGGATGAAAAAAATTTAGTTACAAATTTAAATTTAAATAAAATTATCTTTTTAGCAATTATATGAATGAATAAAAAAATTCATCAAAATTTTAAATTGGAAAATTAATAAATATTTGTATTTTTTAATTATAAATTATTCAAAATTTAATATTTTAACGAAAAATTATGATATTTGTATTGAATCACAAGTTAAATTGATTTGTGCATGAATTTGAATATTTTTTAATTTAAAATTTTCAAATTTTGACCTTTTTTTAATTTTCCTTCTAAGGCCTAATAATTAAAACTTTTTCCAACTAAAAAATATATTTTTTTAATTATGACCAGAATTCAATCAAAAATTTAGCTTGAATAATTAGGTCTCTACTGGATTGGATCTTAAGCTTAAAGATTAAAGTTTGGTTGTTTCCGACTTGAAATATGTTCACTCCTTCAAATGTGTGAATGCGCATTTATGTTTGTTTGTAAAAAGTAAATTAAATTATCCAAAAGCCGATGAGCTGATTCAGCTGATGGTTCCATACCAATTAATTTAGATTAAAGCTCTGAAATTTTAAGATCTCATGTTGGAAATTTCATACAATTTATCATAATTTTTTTTTGGATTTCACCACCAATGATAGGTGGGATTTGCTACTTGTTTGGCGTCCCCTTTCCATAATAAATAGTAGTCCCTCCATCCCATAATAATTGATAAAATTTCCTTTTAGAGATGTTTCAAAATTTTATCAATTTTCTATTTTAGGATGGAAGTTGATTAAGCAAAATATTATAGTAACACCCTTATTAATTACATTGATAACACCATTAATTTTTTACTTTAAATTTATATATTTAATAAATATGTTGAAGTTCTAATATCATTTTATTTAAATATATTAATCTTGTTATTATTACTATTTTTATATAACTATCTATCTACTCTTTTCTAAAGTTAAACTATGAAAATTCAAAACTCCAAATCTATCAACAACCCAAATATAAAATCAAAAATTAAGATTAAAAACATACCAAAAACACTATTTAATTTGAATTTTCCACCGAAAAAAGCACTATGGAAGGAATTTTTATTTGTTTTCTTAAAATAGTGTCATTTTTTTGTCAAATATTAGTGCAAAATTTTTTTGGCGGTATTTTCAATTTTTTTGATATAATAGTGACGTTTAATTTCTAAATACTAATGCAAATTATTTTTTTATTAAATATTAACGGTATTTTTTTCAAATTAGTAAAATGTTTGACTCACTATGAGTTGTAATCTTATCGACAATATTAAATAAGTATTATCTTGTAGAATAGTTCACATTTGATAAAATAAAAAATATTAATAGGGGTATTTTAGTAATAAAATAGTAAAAGTATGCAAAATAACTATAGTTAACTAATTTTCTTAATTTGTGTGTAAAAATAATTTTGCCAAATATTATGGGACGGAATGAGTAGTATATATCCTTCTTTTTATTAATACTCCCTCAATTTCATTCAAATTGTCATTTAAGATAGTATTATAAAATCAAGGACAAATGCTTTATTTCACACCTGAACTTTACCCTTTTAACTTATGACACATCTCAACTTTCACTGCAACCAATATAATAACTAAACTTTCATTTTGGACTTATTTCACACCTGAGATGAACAAATTTAATACGTGTAATAAATACGAGTCGACGGTATTAAATGTGCTGAGTTGGCATTAAAATCTATAATACTGCCATTTGGTAATTAAATATTAAAAATAAAAAAATAACTTTAACCCTAACAACTTATCATATGTCCTGCCCAACACTACCGCCACCACTATTTAACTCCTCATCTGCCTTCACTACCCCTACTCTAAGCACCAACACAAATAGCGGCGGCATGGATTGCACCGGTGGCGAAGATGAGACAACTAACCGGCGACACAGTTTGTTCATATTTCATTTATCAATTTACCGAGTCGGGTTGTATGATCCATTTCCTCTCTCGATTTTGCTCTTCTTTGTTGCACTTTCTGGGAATGATTCTGCCAGTAAAAAAGGAGTAAGTCCCTGTCGTTATTCTCTACTTTGAATTATGGTATTCTCATCAAACCCACTTTCTTTAAGCGTTCCGAACCCTGCTTTCAAGTCATGGCTTCGCGATTCCGGTTACCTTAAATGACAATTTGAATGGAATTGAGGAAGAGCTCTTCCTCCTCCTCTGTTGCCATTACCTCAGCCACAGCCACCTCCGCTACTACTTCCAGCACCACCACTACAATAACCAGTGGCTTCTTTATCTCACTTTTTTCACAATTCATTACCCTTCTTTCTTTTTTCACTCTTAACCCATTATCTAAACTCACTACAGATGATTTCTCGAGCCAAACCCCATCTTGGACCTGCATATTTTTTGGGGATTTCGGGTCTTACTCCTTTCCTTCGAGTACGGACCAAGCTAGGCTCAGGGTTCACGAGAATGTCAAGCGATACGCAAGAAAAGTTCCGATTAGTTTTGAAAAATAAGACTTATTTTTTAAAAATTTTTTTAAAAAAAATTAGAAAATAAAATTTATTGTTTAGTGTTAATGTTTTCTAATTTAGAAAATCTAGGAAACTATTTTCTAAATTTTCTAAATTATATAAGGTAATGGAAAACAAATAAAAGCATGTTCTTCGTGTTTTCCCATTGACGTTTCCTACGTAAATATTATCTTCATGCAATATATGCCTCTGCATTCATAATGCCTCTCGCACTCTCCGTAAGTGCTTACAGAACATCTCACGGCTGATTGGGCCTATACTTATGTATGATTGGAATTGACATGGAAGTCACAATACAAATTACAACTGTTGTGGATACTAAAAAAACCATTATTTGATTCGCAGTTGCTATGGACACAAATCACAACACTATATATATATATATATTCAAATATATATTTGAATCACAATAATAATTATTATCTTAAAGAAAAAATTATTATAATAAATTTTATTAAAAAACAAAAATTATGAAAATATGAAACTGTAAAATGAAAAATTAACAAACAATTTTTTATTTTTTATTTTCTATTTTGAAAAATGAAAAATTATAAAACAAAAAAATTAAAAAATTAAAAAATGAAAACAGAAAATATTTTCTAAAACTAAATAGCCCTTGTAATTCTCTTTTTATTCTCTTCTTTGCCTGTACTCTATATGTTTTCCTATCTTTGCTAAGTTTAGTTCTTTTTTGTTATTTCAATTCCCGGTAAATTTTTTTAGGAGATGAATTTACAAGTTGAGTGTTCTTCCTTTAAAGATTTGAAGGACTTGTATAAAGCACTTGCTTTGTGTGTGGGAAGTCTTAACAGTTATATTTATTATTCTTGTGTTTAGAAAATGTTTTGGTTTCTAAAATTTAATTCTTTCAACTAAAAATTTGAAAGGCAATTTTGAAAGGAATGATAATTATATAGCAAATGATATGATTTTGTTGCTAGATTTCAATTGATTCTTTCAAAACAAGGCTTCAATTTTGATTCGAGGAGAAAAGAAACAATTAAATTAGGATGTCTGAATGTTTTGCTGGGGATGATTCAACCAGGTGGAGCAGGTCCCTGTCGGAGAATGAGCAATTCAACTAGAAACACTGGAGATATGATTTTCTTGTGAAGTTGAAGATGAAGGTTGTGAGCAAATCCTGCCCAAGATTTGAGCAAATCTGGCAGTCTCCATAATGGATTCACCTTTTCGTCAGCCATTCTTCAGTGTTTAGTCTATGAAAATAGCTAAAAGAGCGAGTAATTTGACCACAACCTTAATTTTATATATTTTTTTCTTTTTACTCACACACATCATCATTTTTTATCACTTCAAGTGCGTGAAGGAGAATAGAAGTATGCACTTATCCACCCTAACAATGGATGAGTTAAATAGAATAAAAAATATATTTACTGGTGTTAAATAGGTCTTAAATAAAAGTTTATATGCTCTATTGGTTAAAGTTAAAGTTGAGGCGTGTCATGTGTCAAAGGGGTAAAATTCAGGTGTGAAATAGAGCACATGACCTAAAATCAACTATTGAAATCAATTGGTAGGAGTTGTTTTCGCTTAAGTGAGATATTGGGTTTGAGTTCTAATGTATGCAGCTGTGTTGAATTAATTATTGGGAAACCTTTATTTGTCGCCCTTATGGTCCTATCAGATTGAATCAGATTAGTCAAAATTTAGTGAATTTTGGATACAGGTGGTTAAAAAAAAATAGTATTGTAAAGATTAAGAATTCTATTTAATAGTCGTAATTATAGGTACAAATGAATATATTACCCTCTTTTTGAAAGACTAAGGGGGGTGTATTCAATTAGAACTTTTACAGACATTTATAGACTTTTTTAAGTGAATGACTTTTATAGAGTTTCTAGACTTTTATAAAGTTTAATAACTTTTATAGACTTTAGTTTGAAAGACTTTTATGAAGTTTATGAATTTGTTAATGACTTTTGTAGACTTTATTTTGAAAGACTTTCCATAACTTTTATTGACATTTGACAACTTTTATTGATTTTAATATACATATTTGACCTAATAAATTAATTTTTATCATATAATAAAAATAAATTTTTTAAAATAATTATTTAAAAGTGGATGTCTTTAATTAATTTCTTTAAAAATAATTAAGATATTTATTTTATTAATTTCAAATAAAAAAACATATCAAAGAGTTTTTTTAGCTAATAGATTTTTCCACAATCCACCAAAAATATTTACCTAATATATATAAAATAAAAAATATGATAAAAAAAATAAAAAATATATAAAAAAATGAAAATAAATTGAAATAGCAATAAGTATAATAACATTGTCCATTACTACTTGATAGAGCATTATATTTGAAAATCATTCAAAGTTATTCAAATTCTTGAGGTAGGGTGAATGATTTTTTGTAGGTTGATATAAATAGGAAAAATTATTTAAAGTCTATAAAATTCCATTGTCTATAAAAATTCATAACTTTTTGAATATAAATTTACTTTTATTAACTCTTTAAAAGTCCTAATTAAATACCCATTAACTTTTATATACTTTTTTAAGTTTATAAAAGTCATTATTAAATATACCATAATTTTTAAAGAGTCTTTAAAAGTTAGGATTAAATACCGTATAACTTCTAAAATCTATCAAAATCTTTAAAAATTATAATTGAATATACCTCTAAAAGTTAGTATGAATTACAATTATTCCAATTAAACTCATTTATCTACTAAGATATGGATAAAGTTGAAAAAAAAAATTAATTTTTATTGATAAACTAAAAATGTCATTTGAATTTTAACAAATTCTATTTTTTAAAAGACAATTAAAATAAAATAGAGAAAGTAATTAACAATCACAAGGGAGAAAACTTTCTAATCCTTTTATTAACCATTTATAAGGGAAAAATTATCTACTGTTGTTATACTATCTATTAAAATTTAAATTATATAATTTTTTTATTAATTAAAAATAATTAAAATTATATAATCTCTCTATTAATAAAAAAAATAATTTCTACAGGATATTGACCAGAAAAAAAAAATCCAAAAGTCGTGCTAAATTACAGAGGCAATATTTTATGCTCCTATTAAAATAACTTATAAGATTTTTATAGTACATCAGATGTCATATTAATTCTTATTCATAATTTTTAATTAATATTTTTTAAAAATTAATTTATTAAATATTCAAATATAAATTATTTTACAAATTTTAATTGTCACTTCATATTTGTACTTCTTTTTTTTTCAACGAGTAAAAGCTATGCAACAATAAATTTATTAAGCTATAAAATAGACAGGTAGTTTTTTTTTTTTTGAAATAAAAGACGAGATGACCTATTTAATAAAGAAAATATATTTTACTGAAAAAATGTATTTCATATTCATTTCATCAAAAGTATATTTTAAAGTATGAAAATTTTGCTAGTATAAAAATAATTATCTCTTCTGTTATTTATTTTGAAAATGATCCGTAATTCTGGCTATTTTTAATTTAACATATCACATGATAAAATTACAATTAACTAAAATTTTGTAAATTATTTTTAAAAATTAAAAATTGGAAAAAATAAAATTTGGAAAAAATAAAATTTATAATTTTGCCACTGCCTGAAATAGTAACTTTTTTTAAAAAAAATTGCCCATATATATGGAAATGATACAGGGCAAATGCATTTCAGTCTCCCTGCACTCTCAATTTTTTTTTAAATTGCATATTTTTATTAAATTTTTGACACATTGCCCTCTATCACTTTCTATTTCAGACATATTAAGTCCTTATTACAAAATTGATGGTTAAAAATATTCAAATTAGTCCTGTAATTTTAAAAATTTTCTATTTAATTTTTATAATTTTTATTATTAACAATTAAGTCCATATAATTACTAAACAATACAATTAAACTTATTAAAAATTATATATTTTTTATATAGTTAAGATGTCTATCATATATTTCTAATAGATTTACAATAATAAAAATATATATAGTTATAAAAAATTAAAAAATTTGACATAATCTAATTATGCATTAAATATTTATACAATTAACACAAAAGTATGGCAAAAAAAATAATACATAGTAAATTTTTAATCAATAGAAAATATATGAGTCATTTAATAAATAAATGCTAGTGAAGATTATAATAATTGTCAAATAAAAATAAATAAAATATCATTACATCCAGTCATATCTCTTACAATTAATATTTAATAAATTAATAATTCTATTAATTAAGTTTTTTTAAAAAATAAAATATTAATTTATGGAAGATTCTTGGGTGAATTTATTTTTTAACTACTTTTATTTTATTTTTTTTATCACTATCGGTTGATAGTATATTTTATCATCTAGCGGTGGTTATTAGCAAAGTGTACTTTACTTCATAAAAAAGAAAGTAATTGTATGAGGCGCCTTAATTGATTATAAAATTATCTTTAAAGTTATAAAATTTAAATTTATAATTTTCACTAGTATTTTATTTATTAAATATCTCATATATTTTTTATTGATAAAAAATTTATAATGCATAATTTTGCCATATTTTTATATTAATTATATAAATATTTAATGCACAAGTAAAATATAGCATAATTTTTATAACTATATGTATTACTATTATAAATCTATTTAAAATAGATGATTGACATTTTAATGATATAAAAAGTATACTTTTTAAATTTTTTAATAAGGTTAATTGAATTATTTTATTAATTGTGTGGAATTATTGTTAACAATAAAAATTATAAGAATTAAATAGAAAATTTTTCCAATTAAAAGGACTAATTTGGATATTTTTAACTTCGAATTTTTCAATAAGGGCTCAATGTGTCAGAACCTGAGAGTGAACAGGTGCAATGTGCCAGAAATTGAGAGCAAATGGGTGTAATGTGTCAAAAATTTAATAGAAATTGACAATATGAATGTAATAACTCCAATTTTAAGACTATTAATATTATTATTTATTATTATTATTATAAATATTTCTTTTTATTATTATTATTATTGCTATTGTTATTATTGATATTTTATTTTTATTATTATTATTTTTACAATATATATATATGTTTATTTTTTTTAAAAAGGGCCATGGAGTGGTGGACACGTGGTGTCCACCTTTCATTAAAAAGGAGGTTTGGCGTCCTATAAAGGAAGAGGGAAAGAATGATTTTGAGGGAAAATTTTCATTTTAATACCAATTTTTTTTCTTTTTTTTTTTCATTAAATATTCAAATGAACTCTGATTGACCCTAAATTTGAATCATAGACTCGTCTCTTACTCTTCTACTGGCCATAGTTTTTATTTTGCAAGAAGATGTCCAAAAAATGCCCAGAATTTAAAAGAACAATTTGCCTTTTTTGTAATTTTCTACTGCTCCGGTGGGTTTCAGGTGACATGGTTGCCTCTATTTTGTTCCTCTCATCGTCAGGAGTCTATTGGTATTGACCACGAGTCCGATCTACGACGAAAAAATATTTGACAAATATTTTTATGTAAATTCGATTTATATTCTGATTTTATTATTCAATGTATATTTTGGGTTGTTTGAAGCTATTTTTGTGTTCTACTAATTATTAGAAATATTTTGGTATATTCAGATGTTGTGTTTTTCCAGTGAGGATACGGCGGGTGCCACCCAAAAATACAGTGAAATTGGGATTGGTCCAGAAAATTATAGAATTTTTTTTATAAAATATAATAAATTTTGTTGATCAATTTCTGTAATTGGACCAAAGTCCAATTCCTCATGGATTTTAAAAATAAATTCTAGAAAGTTTGCGGTGGAAATTAATTAATTTTCATTTAAATTTGTTTAATTGTGAGAGATAAATTCCTTTAGCCTCAAAAACTATATTTAGGATATTTTTAAGGTTGTTTTATAAATTCCATGATTTTTATAATTTTATGGTATTTTGGAAGATTTTTATGAATTTTATTTGTGTACATAAACATGTTTTAAATAAATACTATTTATTTTAGAAAATTTCGGACTGGGAGCTGTTGCATTTGGGTAGCTGAGGACACATCGGCCGGCACGCTCCATCTGTGAGTTAATTTTATAAAATTTTTGTTGAATATATATATATTAGAATTTCTATGTGGTTAATATTATATTAGTTGAATATATGAATTTAATTATGTTATGAATATTTTTGCAAGTATGGTTATTTATTATTATTAAGAGCTTTGGAATGCCTTAGCTTGTTTCCATTTCTTTTATTTTATTTTATATACGAGATACGTATATTTTGGAGAAAATGGTAGAATGTGCTACCTAGTGAGTGTCACTGCACTGATTATGATCTTGTGTCTGTTATATGTGAAATTGGCTCAGTAGAGCTTGTACTCTCATGTAGTGATATGAATTAAGCTCGATTAAGCATGATCTCTCGGGTAATATGTGAAATGGCTCGATGGAGCTTGTTCTCTCAGGCTAGATTTGAGATGTAACTCGGTTGAGTTTGTTCTTTTGAGACATCAAAAAATGGAATAAGTGATTGGAGTGGCCGTAACTCGGTTGAGCTTGATCTCTCGGGACGGTAATTATTTGGATTCAAGAGAGTCTAAATGTTGTTAGAGTTTATGGTTTAGGATTCTATTATGTTTTCTACCAATGATTTTAATATTATATGAATCATATGAGAATTTCATATATATAAGTGATTTGTGAATTCTGAAAAGGATTTTATATAAATATTATTTGTTTTATATAAATATTATTTGAGTAAAGTTAAGGATTTTAAATATTTATATTTATTTTATTTGAAAGGGTTTTAAATATTTTTTTTAAAATCAGCATGCATTTTATAACATTAATTCATTCAGTGAGGTCTGATATTCCTCAATTTATTTTTCTAGGACTTCACAGCCAGACTGATCCTAGTCATCATCTGCATCGGATTTCTTTTTCTCTGGTCATTTTGTGTAGGTCTATTCGATATAAGTATTGTATATTTAAATTCTAGATACCGCAATAGTCAGTTAAATGACTTGTATAAGTTGTATTTGGTATTTTTAAATACTACATTGTATTATGAATTTGTTATGTTGAAGATAAATATATTTGTGGAATTGGTGTGGATTATTGGAGTGTTTGTGAAATAGTTGTGATTGTAAATTATTTTCTATTCTACAGGTTTTGGTTTGTTTCCGATACAGAGGAAACTCTGCCGGATTTTCATTAAATTTTAAAGTGAGTAAATTTTTATTGTGAAATTTTCTTAAAGCTTACTACTTGTTTCAGAAGCTTCTTGATTTCCCATTCTCTAGTGCCAGTCACGTGCCCATGGGATTCGGACTATGACAATGAAAAACTTGAAAATATAGGGTCAAAATGCATTTTTCCAAGATATAATTATAGCAACATCGAACTTTTTTAAAAAAAAATTCTTTTATTCATATTCAATGTTTAAGAGATTCACTAATATTTTTATTAATGTTATTGAGCAACAATAACAAAGCTATTTGCCTTGTTAAGTGCCGGGTTCAAATTGGTCCTTGGCATTTATTTGGTTGGCTGTGTCGCTAAAAGACTTGAATTTGTGTTCTCTTTGATGACCGATAACCAAAAAAAGTTGCAGAACTGCGCGGTCGCTGATCACAATATCCACAACAGATGGGGTATGGAGAAAACTATTCAATTGAATTGAATTAAAGATATTCTTCATGTATGAATGATTAATTTTTCATGTATGAAGGATTAATTTTTCAATTCAATTTTGAATACTTTTATTTTTTTTATATTTTTTGGTTTATTTTACACTTATATTCAACTCATTTTATTTTTCATTATTTTTAATTATTATTATTATTATTATTATGCAGAAAATATTCTAAATTAACTAAAACATATACAAAATTATTGTATAAAAAACGTAAAGCATTCTAAATTGACAAAAATATATATTAGAATTTTAGGGTACTCGATACAATTGGAAGTGGAGTGATAATTTCAATTTTAAAAATTTTAAAGTGATTAGAATACAAATTCTAAAAGTATGAAATCTAAACTGTTATTTATTTATTTTTTTGTTTGCTTTTAGTTTATTTTCCATATATGAAACAATCTCGTTATCTTTTTCTTTATCTTTGATATAATATATTATCATCATCATTATTAATTATTTTATTGTAGGTAGCCTCATGTCTGCTATATTAGCGATTTCGTTCATCATTGCTGGATTATAAATTCCAAAGACATTAAATTTAAAATATTTTTATATACTTTTGGTTTACTTTTCATATATTCTTAGTTTATTTTTCATATATTTTATGTTTTTGATACAATATTATAGTATATTTTACATTTATGATAAAATTTATGTTTCTAATACAATATCACTGCACCAAAATAATAAACTTCATGTGTTCACTACTTAAATAGACTAAAAAAAATCACTACTAATTATTGATGAATTTTTATTTTCTGTATACTTGTGGTTTACTTTTTGTATATTTCTGGTTTAGTTTTTGTGTATTTTATGTTTCTGATACAATATGTTCATTACAGCATATTTTACGTTTCTGATACAATATCCCCATTACATTATATTTTACATTTCTAATGCAATATCATTGTATCAAAACAATAAACTTCATATGTTCGCTACTTAAATAGATTAAAAAAATCACTACTAATTATTAATGATTTTTTATTTTTATTCTAAAAGGTAAAAAAAAAAACATGTGGCGCTGAATTTCAATGGAGGAATTTTCCTTCAAACTAAATTCATAATGTTTGATTCTAATTAATGAAACTTTATTTTCTAAAAACAATGAAAGAACTTTAACAGATGAAAAATTAGTTTAATGATACTATTGGAACTTTAACTATTTTATTAGCATTATATACTTTTGTATTTATTTTGATCTATTTGAATTAAAAAAAATATTTAAAAATAATGGTAATTTATTAAAAATAAAGAGAAAATAAAAATAAAAAAGGGAAAGAAAAAATAAAAATAAAAAAGATTATACTTCAACATAAAATGTCAAAAAAATTATGAAATAAAATTTCAAAAAATATATTGGCCAATGCTCTACTAATAAAATAAGGAAAAAAAGAGAAAAAAAAAATTTGAAAAAGAGGAAAAGAAAAAA
>CATIWM010666296.1:0-17188 GCA_949671775.1 Mallotus repandus
AAAAAAAGTAAAATGAACACTCTTGAAAACAAAACTAAAAATAGGACACTCTTAAAAACTAAAAAAAACACTCATATAATATATATAAAAGATATAGTAAATAACTGTAAATAAAATAAAAAATGTACCTAATTTTATAAATTTCTCCTTTTTTATCGCATGCTTATTTTGCATTAGTTATGGCAAAGCTAGTTTGTAAACTATGAAAAGCACTATCTTTTGATTGTTTTTAAAATCAGACCGAATGGCAGAGCCCAAGACCCTCACTTTGGAAGAGGCCAAACACACGAAAATCTAATCTTGGGCTGAACCTGCACATGCTCTTATCACTGAAGCTTCCCATCAACCACATAGACAAAGTCTAACTCCATCCAAATTTAAGCTTCTATTTTTTTGAACTCCTTCCAAATTTAAGCTTCTATTTTTTTGAACTCCTTCCAAATGCTTGCTTCATTTAACCTTCTATTTCTACTTTGGTATTCTTTCTTGAGAGAATTTTACCTACTTAAGTCAGATTTCTAATACATATATATACATAAAAAATTTCAAATTTCTAATACATATAACACACATATACATAACACATATCATGCGTAAAACATATATATATATATATATAACATATTTTAACTGATCATGCGTAAAACGCTCAATTGATGTCATAAATATTGCCATTAAATGCAATACACCCCCACCGCGTAAAACAAAAAATCTTCCTTCCTTCTAATAGGTGAATTCATAATAGTTATGTCATATTTTTAATCTGTCAAGTGAAACATGCTAAATATATATCACACATCCAATGCCTCTTCTCTTCTAACTGAGAACGCCCCATCCAACCTAGAAGAAAATTAACAACCAGCATTCAAACTAGTAAAATATCCAAACAAATCATCATGCAATACAACACATACCAAAGAACAACAAACATGGAGCAGAAGTCGGCATGTTTTATGTTTAAAGGTTCGCAGTTCAACAAGCAGTAACAAAACCCATCAATTTTTTGCACTGAAATAGGAAGCATAAACTACATATTGACTAAATTCTACATTACAAAATGAAGATCATGGGTTGCCATTAATGTCATTGGCGTTGGACATGGAAATAGCACTGGCAACGCTGCCAACTGGGCTCTGCCATCAAGACCACCAGTTCTTCCAAAAGCACCACGTCATTCATCTGCTGGGGGTGAACGGCTGTGCATTATAAAAGAAACCCATATCAGTTTGTGCAAAGAGACTAAAATTCAAACATAAACTACAAAGAATAAAAAGGAGATAAAGATGGTAAACCTCCGGTATCTCTCATTCATGGGGCTTTCAACTCCACCATCATTGGGGCTGTCCCTCTCTTCATGCATGGAATTTGGGGAGCTCCGGCGACCATTGTCAGGGCTGGCTCCATCACCTTCATATGGACTTCGACTGGGACCACGGCCATTGTCAGGATTAGCCCTTTCTCTGCCATATGGACTATGGCTGCGGTCACGACCATTGTTTGGACTGGTTCTTTCCTTTTGATAAGGACTGGCACTGCGTCCACGACCATTTTCTGGAGTAGCCCTATCTCTACGATAAGGACTACGGCTGGAACCACGGCCATGATCGCTGCCAGGCCTCTCTCTCTTGTAAGGACTGCGGCTCGAGGCCCGGCCATATTCAGGACTAGCCCTCTCCCTCCTATAAGGACTTGGGCTGCGACGACGACCATAATCTGGGCTAGCCCTTTCTCTCCGATAAGGACCAGGGCTAGGGCCACGGCCATAATCAGGGCTTCCCCTTTCTCTACGATAAGGACTTGGAGACCTCCTCCTATCATGGCTTCGCCTGTCTGGTGACCTGTCACGAGCTCTATCAGGGCTGTATCCATTCCTCCTCTCATCATCATCCCGAACTGCATATTCCACTGAGATAACTCGATCCACTAACTTGCTGCATACCAACCAAAAAACTTGAAATCAAATGGATCATCCATAAAGGCCAAAAAAAAAAAAACAAATAGACATAATTCACCACCTTCCACAAATAAGGATAAAAATTATTGTAGGAAAAAAACAAGGAGAAGGGGATGTTCCAAGACAGGAAAATTAACCTCATATTCGTAGCATCCAATGCCTTAGTTGCATCATCCTGTGATTCATACTGAACAAATGCAAAATTCCTTCTAATCCTAACGCTCACTATCCTGCCATATGGTTCAAAGTGCCTCTCCAAATCCTTTGTCCTTGTATGATGAGGATCAAAGTTGATGACGAACAAGGTCTTGGATGGTCTAGTATTAGTTGAAGATCTTCTAGAACTACCAGGCCTTCTAATACCCCGCTCTTGCTACAAGACAAATAAAAGAAACAGACATGAGATGTATAGCTTTACGAAACATGAGACTAAACATGCACCATCTATCTTAAAAAAAAAAGTATTACCTTTGTCCATTCGACCCGAAGCCTGCGGCCCTTGCGGCCAAATTCTATCCGATCAAGGCCTCGAATTGCATCCTCAGCATCTCTCTCATCTTCCATATATATAAAAGCAAAACCTATATACAACAGATATGGACATGAATAAATTTGTCATTATCACACATACTACAAAAAGAAGAATAGAAATCTCCTGTGAAAGGATTCTTTGATACTAGATGGCATTTTCTCGCTCGGCAGCGTAGAAACCGACTAAAATCTAACCCTTGAAAAAAATTTTGGCAACCTTCGTGAAATCTATAAACTAAGTGACCAGTAGAAGTATGAAACAGACCTTGTGTGATGAACTAAGGGATGGCAAGCAACTAGAATCCAAAAGTGGATGTCACATGGTAGGTCAATGAAAATAGAGAGCCTTGTCCATCTATTCTGCTGCCTCTGCTGTGAGGTCGGCAATGTTTCTATCTGGAAACATGTCTGAAATTGAAGGCTGGGCAAAATTCATGTGGAATGAAAGGCAATAGTGTCTCAGGAAAATTGGTAAGGTTCTGCCATTGCGGATCAGAGTGACTCTTCTTGAAATCAAGAAGAGGAAGCTCGTCACAGGCAGAAAAGAAAATTCTGATGAGCCGATCCATTAGCCGGAAAGAGAATGGATTTCCCAAGATAATCCTGCGTCAAAGAAAATGTTGAGTATGGGGGTTTATGCTTCAAAAAACACACTTTCTTTTTTCTTTAACATATCCTTAACCCCCACTAGAACTCAACAAGGGAAGATCGCTGTCTCCAAGTCGCATATTCTGAGCATAGTCGAATGCTGAACTACCACCAAGAGCACAAGCTGCCACATTGGAGCATGGAAATCTAATCTCTGTGACTTACTGGGTTGCTGGGCTTGCAGGCTCATTCCGAAGCTCGTTTATGCATAATTTATTATTATAAACTTTTTCATATTCAGCAAGCATTTTACATTATATTATTATATGACAAATCTATCTCCCCTATGTATACACAAATTAATTAATTTATTATTAAGATAAGAGAAAACCGTCAAGAGTCAAGAAGCCACAAACAGTCTTACCCTTTCATATCCAATTGAATAATCCTGTAATTCCTCATAACATCATTCCCTCAGAAAGCAGAACGATAGCTACAGTCTATTTATGATATTTAACTATCAAATCATCCTACAGAATTTCTCAAACCATGAAATTCTCCTTACTGGTAGGGCCATGCCATTTCATGGTGGCTACCATCACATGTTGGTCAACAAGAAGATAAATGTAAACCATTTAAGCTCACCCAAATTTTCGTTCAGAAAACAAATGCATGAAATACATTATTATTATTATTTTCTTTTTTGAAAGCATATATCAAGAACTTGGTTCATGTAATAAAATGGATTGCAGTGACTTCCACTTAAACTCAATTACAAGCTTTCAAGACTATAGCTGAAAGCCAAGAACCTCCATAGGAAAAAAGCTCGTGCTACAAACAATAGCAAAAGAAATGAACAGGTGAGAAAGGGAAAAAACTAACCAGACTTCATATCTACTCTTTCAACTCTCCCATAACGTCTGAAAAGTCGTTCCAGCTCAGACTGCCGAGCATCATACTCAAAGTTTCCACAGAAGATGGGCCTCATGCTGCCTGAAAACCCATTTCATGTAAATACAATCAAAAAGATAAATCTCTAAATCGAATTCAACAACTGATTGGTTCAAATTAAACCAGTTTCTAACAAAGCAGCTAAATAATCCATAAATCTTCACATGCATTCTTTCTTTCTACTCACCGGCTATCAATAAATTTTGCAGCGTCGGCCATTTTCTAAAAGGTTCAGGTTATTCACAATTCGAGCTTAGCTTCATTTAAAATTAAGAAAAAAGTTCTATATAATAAAAGCAGCAAAAAATTCACAAATTTCCCAAAACTAAAATTAGATCGAGAAAACAAAACCCCAACAACAGATCTACAAGAAAAAGAACCAGATCTATCACATGTAATTCAAAATAAACATAGATCACACGATTTTTAACGAAAAAAAAAAAAAACTTTAGCGGAAAAGGGAAGACAGCAAAATAAATCAAAAAGCTCTAGAAGATTGATAGGCCTTCGGGTCAGTTTGTTTACCTCGTTGGAAACACCGATTTGAGAACTGGCAAACCCTAACCGCAGAGGTTCAAAAGCGCTTTTAGAGATATTTTCTCAAATACAAGGCTTGAAATAAAAGAGACGACGAAAACAAGGATTGGCCAGTTTCGCAATAAATATTATTAGATTGTGACTTTTTTTTTTTTGCATAGAGGCCCTTTAAGTTTCTCTAACTTTAAGAGTAACCCCCTATCTTATTTTATTTTGGGATAAGGTACATTTTTGCCTCCGAAGTATGACTAAGGACTCACATATGCCCCTAAATTATTTTTTGGTTCAATTATACTCAAAAATTAATTTTTATTGATTTTTATGTCCCTCTCTTAATAGAGGCGTTCAATCAACTGTTAATGGGCCTTTGTAAATGCCACATCACCCTATGACCACGTGGTCCCCCCCTTATTTTTCTTTAATAAATTGCCATGGTTCTTTCTGAAAAATTTTGCAAAAACTTGTCAGTTATTAGCTGGAGCTGTCATCAATAAGTCTACCAAACCTTCAAATCAATTAATAATGGACCAATAATAAAATTTCAAAATATTCAATTCATATTTGCTTAGAATTATATCCATCTTAAATTTTGCAAGATTGAAGTCGCCAAAAGTGACTTTTATACACATTAAGTGACATTTATGCAATTCAATGGGCATTGGGGTCAGAGGAAGAATGGGTTCAGATTCAAACTAATCTCCATCTCTTGTAGTATGCTAAAAGAAAAAATCAAATTAAGCTGAAATGTGAAACGTAGCTTTTATTGAATGTGGAAAACTCAATTATGTATAACAATATTACAGTAAAAATGAATCACATACACACTCTCACTAATTCAACTACTCAAATGTTGATCACCCTAATATAAGAAAGCTACAACAATCGATAAGAATGTAGCAGAGAGACCTGCAGTAACACCAAGTGATTTAGCAAAGCTATCTGGAGAAGGAGGGGCAGTATTACCATCGTCTTGTTGGAGGAGAAGGGGTAGTTGGTGACGGAGGAGTGGTGCCGGAAGTGGGTAATGGTGCGGTGGTTGTGATTATATATTAATAGTAGTAGTTTTTAAGTATGTTTAATGCATATTTTAAGTATGTTTTAGGATTTTAAGTCATTAATCATGTCCTCTACTTTCTTCCCTACATGCAGATGATATAAGAAGCAGCCTGTTGAAAGTCATTACTAATTTTGCTTAATAATTGAGCTTGGTTGCCACCCACCACCACATGTGAATTTGGAACAATTTGCAAAATGGTGCATGAATTTGGACATGTGCAACTAGACATGTGAAGGTGGACATAAGCATATGTGATGTACATTTGTATATAATGGTGGAATAAGCACATGTGATGAAGGAACAGACATGATTATCTGGGTGAAGTGGGTGTTGTCGTTGCAAATGTTTTTTTTTAACAATAAAGAATTAATTTTTTTAATTTTTGCAAAATGGCTATAAATAGGCCTTGGCATAGACGTTGAAAAAAAAAGGCAAGCAAAGTATCAAAGAGAGTGATTTATTTATGTGTGTAGTATAGTGTTGTGTGTGCATGGTTCATGCAACGTGGACCAAGTTAGAGAGTATTGTGTGTATGTAATAAAAAAATATCAGTGGTGTGTGTAGTATTTTTCATGCGACAAGAAAGATGGAGAAGAAGTATAGAATAGAGAAGGATGTGAGAAGGGAAGTTTTTTCTTCTTTATTTTTCTTAGTTTTTGAATGTATTTCTCTTTTGTATTTGAAAACATGATGTTTAATATGTTTAGCTAAATTTTATTTAAATTAGGGATTGATAATCTAAACATGATTTATTTTATTTTCATTTAATGTGTTTATTATTTTCTTGCATACTATGATTATTGTGCTTAATTTATATTGATGCTTGATCACCATTAGCATAATTAAAATTGAGGTTTTAGGTTGAGAGATCAAAACCTTAGTGGATCTATAATCATATATTTAATTCTTTTATAGGTAGAGATATCATAAAAGTATTAATTTTCATATGTGTATGATGAATTAATTTATGATTTAATTTGGGAAATAGGTTTGCAATGAGAATTAGAATCTAGTGTTCTTGAGTTAATTCATGAGTTAAAAACATTAGTTAGTTCTTGAGAAATGCTAATTGATAATTTAGAAATCCCAAGAATATGCAAGCTTAATAACACATTAATTGAAAATGACTAAAGATTGTGAAGAGAATTAATCTCTAGCAATTTCATATATTGATAATTCCTTTTTATATAAATTTTAAGAAATTTATTTTGCATTCTTGTGTTTAATTTAATTTTAGTTTTAAAAACAAAGTAAATTCGAAAGCCTTAAACAATAGAAAATTGGATTAATAGGTGATTAGAACGAGTTCTCGTGGGAACGATATTTTTATACTACTTGGTGATACCGTGCGCTTGCGGTTTTGCAAAAACAAGTTTTTGGCGCCGTTGCCGGGGACTTAGTTCTAACATCATAATTGACTTAATTTTTTGTTGGATTAAGGCACCATTTTTTTCATTTTAATTAATTAATTTATTTTTATTGTAGATTTTTTTTGGTGAATTAATTAGGTTTTGACTATTCTTGTTAGTTTTTAATGTTATGTTCTTTTTTATATATTTTATTACATTCACTTTTTATTTTTTGTTTTGTTATAAAAATTTATGTGTATATTCTAAAATAATATTTTGCATGCCTTTAAATTGATTAATAAAATATTGTTGTTTATTTATTTATTTCTTTTGATTATTATTGTGTAGTTTATTAAATATTTGTTTATTTATTTTTATTTATCATCCATTATTTATATGATTTAATAAAGTGAATTAAATATATTCATGTACGTTATTCATATATGTTTTGTTATTTATGAGTATCACACGGTTTAGCTTATTTATTATTATTATCATTATTTATTTTGTTATCTTCATTTCATTGGCTATTATTTATTATGTTGTTATGCAAGGCTTCACATTTCCTTTTATGACATATTTTAGTCAACTTTTATTAATTTGTTGTTGAGTGGTTCATCTTTATATGTTTAGTTATTTAAATAAAGTCTATTATTTTTTTTAGTTTCATTTATTTTTATTTTTAGTTGCCATTTTGTGAATTATTTATTTTATCTTATTTTTATTTCGTTGTATTTATTTTATATATAGTCTCAATTGATCAAGTTCATGAGTAATTATTTTATTATTGATTATTTTATTTCATTTTTGAATAATTAACTTTGTGGTTTGTTTTTGTAGGTTTTATGTTGTGAAGCTAATTAACTTGATTTTTAGGAATAATAGGATTTTTTTTTTGGTGTATGCATAATACCCGAAGATCAGATAAGAATCCACTCACTTACATACTAGAACTCACAAGGTTTGAGAAGGAAAACATAAGACGCTTGCGAGAAGAGTCAAGCACGGCAAACGATGAGAATAAAACTGATACAAGGGTATTGTTGGGCACATTTATGCCCGGTTTGGGAGGCACAAGAGCATCACGAGACCAACTATTGAAGCCAATACTTTCGAGATCAAACTGGCCTTGTTGCAGATGATCCAATCAACTAACCACTTTTATGGGATGCTTAATGAAGACCCAAATGACCACATTGCAAATTTTCTAAAAATTTATGACATGCTCAAATACAATGGCATATCCAATGATGCATTTAGGCTGAGATTGTTCCCATTCACTCTCAAGGACAAAGCTAAGATATAGTTGAAGTCTCAACCACCTGATTCTTTCACTGACCGGAATGATTTGGTTAGAGCATTCCTAGCAAAATATTTTTCACTATCTAAGACAGCTAAGGTGGTGAAGGAGATCACTTCATTCCAATAATTTGAGCATGAATCCTTGAGTGAAGCTTGGGAGAGGTTTACAGAACTGCAGTGAAGTTGCCCACATCATGGATCGCCTAAAGATGTGTTGATAAGAACATTTTATAATGGAATCACAAGCATCACAAGGGATTCCATTGATGCTAAGGCTGGAGGATTTTTTATGAGGAAAACAACAGATGAGGTAGCATAACTTTTGGATAGAATGACACTTGACAATTATTTATGGTCTTTAGAAATAGTACATCCACTAAAACAAATAGGAAGGATAGAAGTTGGCATAGTGACAACCCTTTAAGCTCAAATTTCTTCATTAACAAAGCAACTTGGCAACCTCACCAATAAAAATAATCCAGGCCCTTCAGGTGAAAATTGTAATTTTGTGGGGTATGCTAATAATGAATTTGTTATTTTTGATGCAGGTATGGTGGGAGACGGATATCAAGAGCAAGTTAATTTTGTTAGCAATCAATTTTAAGGAAGGCAAGCTAATAATCCCTTCTCCAACACTTACAATCCGGGGTGAAGAAATCATCAGAATTTTTTGTGGAGTAATAACAACTTGGTTGCACTAAACTTTCACAACAATAATAACAACATGCAAAGACAACAAGCACCACCAGGATTTCAACATCCACCACAAAATAGGATGGCATATATGGAGAATAAACTAGATAAATTTTTAGATGCCATTATAAATAAGTTGTCTAACCATGATGAATCATGCATGAAAATTTATGCCATTGATAAATGTGTTCAAGAAGTGAACTCTGTTTCAGATGTGATTGAGGGAGATGAGATACTAAGTGATGAGTTAGAGAGTGAAGAAGAGCATGAGCATGAATTCACCAAACCTGAGTTGTTGGTGAGAAGTGAAAACCCCACACGCCCTTCCATTGAAAAACCACCAAAGTTAGAGCTTAAGCCACAACGAATCACTTGAGATATACATTTTTAAGAGAGGCTAATACAATACCTATTATTATCTCTAATAAATTTACCATTTAACAAGAGAAAAGGGTGTATAAAGTAGTGAAGGGCAGAGTTCGAGCCTTAGGGTGGCAAATCTCTGACATAAAGGGAATTAGTCCCTTTATTGTCATGCATAGAATTCATATGGAGGAGGAACATAGACCTACAGCTGAGAGACAAAAAAGACTTAACCCAAACATGAAAGAAGTAGTGAAAAAAGAAATTGTTAAACTTTTAGATGCAGGTATCATTTATCATATTTCTGATAGTGAATGGGTGAGTCCAATTCGGTGTGTGCCTAAAAAGAGTGGGATGACAGTGATAGAGAATGAAGAGGGTGAGTTGATCTCCAAAAGAGTAGTTGATGGGTGGCTAGTATGTATTGACTATAGAAAGTTAAATAGCGCCACCAGAAAATATCACTTTCCCCTCCATTTTATTGACCAGATGTTATAAAGAAATTGCAGGTCATGCTTTTTATTGTTTTCTTGATAGATATTTTGGGTATAACTAAATTTTTATTTTTCCTGAGCATTAAGATAAAACAATTTTTACATGTCCTTATCGCACTTTTGCTTATCGGCAAATGTCATTTGGATTATGTAATGCTCCTGCTACTTTCTAGAGGTGTACAATAGCGATATTCTTTGATCTGGAGGAGGATATCATGGAGGTATTCATGGATAATTTTTTTTGTTTTTGGTAATTCTTTCAATTTGTGTCTAGCTAATCTTGACAGGGTCTTGAAGAGATGTGAAGAGGCTAACCTTGTTTTTAATTGAGAAAAGTGTCATTTTATGGTAGAGGAAGGAATTGTCCTTGGTCACAAGATTTCAAGTGCAGGGATCGAGGTAGATCGAGATAAAACAGAAATTATCGACAAACTACCACCTCCAACAATAGTCAAGGGAGTTTGAGGATTTCTAGGACATGCGGGTTTTTATAAGCTTTTCATAATTTTTTTTTCTTTAATTGCTAAGCCTTTAACCCAATTGTTAGTTAAAGATGCTCCCTTTTTATTTAATGATGATTGTTTGAATGCTTTTAACAGGTTGAAGGAGGCTTTAGTTTCAGCACCAATTATTTCACGTCCAGATTGGACACTTCCTTCCCTTGTATTAGTTTGATTCTCATTGTTTGCCATCGTGCTTGACTCTTCTTGCAAGCATCTTCTATTTTCCTTCTCAAACCTTGTGAGTTCTAGTATGTAAGTGGGTGGATTCTTGCCTGATCTTCGGGTATTATGCATTCTTTGAAAAAAAAATTCCTATTATTCCTGAAAATTGAGTTAATTAGCTTCACAACATAAAACCTACAAAAACAAACCATAAAGTTAATTCTTAAAAAATGAAATAAAATAATCAACAATAAAATAATTACTCATGAACTTGATCAATTGAGACCATAAATAAAATGAATACAACGAAATAAAAATAAGATAAAATAAATAATTCACAAAATGGCAACTAAAAATAAAAATAAACGAAACTAAAAAAAATAATAGAATTTATTTATATAACTAAACATATAAAGATTAACCACTCAATAACAAATTAATAAAAGTTGACTAAAATATGTCATAAAAGGAAACGTGAAGCCATGCATAACAACATAATAAATAATAGCCAATGAAATGAAGGCAACAAAATAAAACAATAATAATAATAATAATAATAATAAATAACCTAAACCATGCAATACTCATGAATAACGTACATGAATATATTTAATTCACTTTTATTAAATCATATAAATAATGAATGATAAATAAAGGAAATAAACAAATATTTAATAAACTACATTATTTGATTATATATTAATAGTAGTAGTTTTTAAGTGTGTTTAATGCATATTTTAAGTATGTTTTAGTCTTTTAAGTCATTAATCATGTCCTCTACTTTCTTCTTCACATGCAGATGAATATAAGAAGCAGTCTGTTGAAAGTCATTACTAATTTTGCTTAATAATTGAGCTTGGTTGCCACCCACCAACACATGTGAATTTGGAACAATTTGCAAAACGGTGCATAAATTTGGACATGTGCAACTAGACATGTGATGGTGGACATAAGCACATGTGATGTACATTTGTATATAATGGTGGAACAAACACATCTGATGGTGGACATAAGCACATGTGATAAAGGAACATACATGATTATCTTGGTGAAGTGGGTGTTGTCATTGCAAATGTTTTTTTTTTTCAATGTCTATGCCAATGGCTATTTATAGCCATTTTGCAAAATTAAAAAAATTGGGCATAAGTTCTCCTTGATATAATTTGCACCTCTGTCCATTTACTTGAAAACACTCTCCCTTAGAATTGATGATTTCAAGTGCACCATGAGAGAAGACTTGTTGCACCTTGAACGGACCACTCCACCTCGAGCTCAATTTACTTGGAAACAACTTCAATCTAGAATTGAATAAAAGAACAAGATCACTAACTTGGAATTCTTTCTTGAGAATATGAGCATCGTGCCATCATTTTGTTCTCTTTGAAAAGTTTGGTGTTCTCATATGCTTGAAATCGAAACTCATCCAACTCATTGAGCTGTAACAAACGTTTTTCATTTACTGCCTTCATGTTAAAGTTCAGTGCCTTAATGGCCCAATAAGCTCAATGTTCAAGCTCCACTGGCAAATGACAAGCTTTCCCAAAAACTAATCAGTAAGGAGACATACCAATAGGAGTTTTAAATGTTGTGCGGTATGCCCATAAAGCATTATCCAATTTAGACGCCCAATCTTTCCTCGAAGAGCCCATTGTTTTCTCCAAAATTTTCTTTATTTCCCTGTTAGTAACCTCCACTTAACCACTGGTTTGAGGGTGATATGGGGTAGCAACTCTATGGTGAACTTTATACCTCTTGAGTAGTAGCTCAAACTACTTGTTGCAAAAGTGTGAGCCTCCATCACTAATCACAGCTCAATGTACTTTAAATCTGCTGAATAATTTTTTAAAAAATTTGATCACCACTTTAGCATCATTTGTAGGTGAAGGAATGGCTTCCACCCACTTAGACATATAATATACCCCGACCAAGATATATTGGTTCTCAAAGGATGATGGAAAGGGACCCATAAAATCCAATCCCCAAATGTCAAAAATCTCCACTTCTTTAATTGATGTGAGTGGCATTTCATATCTCTTTGAAATATTTCCTGTACGTTGGCATGTATCACAATGAAGTACATACTCTCTTGCACCCTTGAACAATGTAGGCCAAAAGAACCCACACTCTAACACCTTTAGCAGCTGTCTTTGTTGCACCATAGTGACCTCCATAAACTAAGTCATGACACTGAGAGAGAATATAATGCACATCTGAATCAGAAATGCAACGCCTAATCAACCCATCTCCCCCAATTTTGTAAAAGAAAGGCTCTTCCCATAAATATTATCTGACTTCATATAAAAACCTCTTATTTTACTGATAAGAAAGGTCATCACGCAAAACACCATCTGCCAAATAATTAGCAAAGTTAGCAAACCAAGGAGTAAGAAAATGATGCAAAGCTAAAATAAAATCATCAGGGAAACTATCATCAATGGATGGCTTCTTGATGTCATCTTCATACATCTCCAATCTGGACAAATGGTCTGCAACTATATTTTCTGATCCTTTTTTATCTCTAATCACCAAATCAAATTCTTACAACAATAGTACCCATCAAATAAGTCGAGGCTTGGTATCTTTCTTGGCAAGAAGGTATTTGATGACTGAATGGTCAGTGTATATAATAACCTTTGAACCAAGTAAGTAAGACTTGAATTTATCAACAACAAAAACCACCGTAAGCATTTCTTTCTCAGTTGTGGTGTAATTCAACTAGGCCTCTGCAAGAGTTCTACTTGCTTAGTATATAACATAAAGCTTGTTGTCTTTTCTCTGACCAAGCACCACCCCTATAGCATGGTCACTTGCATCACACATGATCTCAAAAGGAAGTGCCCAATTTGGACGTAAAATAATTGGTGTTGAAACCAAAGCCTCCTTCAACCTGTTAAAAGCATTTAAACAATCATCATTAAATAAAAAAAGGATCATCTTTAACTAACAATTGGGTTAAAGGCTTAGCAATTAAAGAAATTTTTTTTTATCAAATGCCTATAAAAACCTGCATGTCCTAGAAATCCTCAAACTCCCTTGATTGTTGTTGGAGGTGGTAGTTTGTCGATAATTTTTGTTTTAGCTCGATCTACCTCGATCCCTGCACTTGAAATATTGTGACCAAGGACAATTCCTTCCTCTACCATAAAATGACACTTTTCCTAATTAAGAACAAGGTTAGCCTCTTCACATCTCTTCAAGACCCTATCAAGATTAGCTAGACACAAATTGAAAAAATCACCAAAAATAGAAAAATCATCCATGAATACCTCCATGATATTCTCCACCAAATCAAAGAATATTGCCATCATACACCTCTGAAAAGTAGCAGGAGCATTACATAATCCAAATGGCATTCGCCGATAAGCAAAAGTGCCATAAGGACATGTAAAAGTTATTTTATCTTGATCTTCAAGAAAAATAAAAATTTGGTTATACCCAAAATATCCACCAAGAAAATAATAAAAAGCATGACCTATAATTCTTTCTAATATTTGAACAATAAAAGAAAGGAGAAAGTGATTTTTTTTAGTGGCGTTATTTAACTTTCGATAGTCAATACACACTCGCCACCCATCAACTACTCTTTTGGAGATCAACTCACCCTCTTCATTCTCTATCACTATCATCCCACTCTTTTTAGGTACACACTGAATTGTACTCACCCATTCACTATCAGAAATATGATAAATGATACCTGCATCCAAAAGTTTAACAATTTCTTTTTTCACTACTTCTTTCATGTTTGGGTTAAGTCTTCTTTGTCTCTCAGCTGTAGATTTATATCCCTCCTCCATATGAATTCTATGCATGACAATAGAGGGACTAATTCCCTTTATGTTAGAGATTTGCCACCTTAAGGTTCAAACTCTGCCCTTTACTACTTTACATACCATTTTCTCTTGTTCATTGGTCAATTTATTAGAGATAATAATAGGTAGTGTATTAGCCTCTCCTAAGAATGTATATCTCAAGTGATTCATTGTGGCTTAAGCTCTAACTTTAGTGGTTTTTCAATAGAAGGGCGTGTGGGGTTTTCACTTCTCACCAATAACTCAGGTTTGGTGAATTCATGCTCATGCTCCTCCTTACTCTCTAGCTCATCACTCTGTATCTCATCTCCCCCAATCACAACTGAAATAGAGTTCACTTCTTGAACATATAAATTTTCATGCATGATTCATTATCTGAAGGGTATTTCATTAATTTAGACATTACAAAGTCAACCTTTTCATCTCCTACTTTTAATGTTAATCTGCTTTCATGCACATCAATTATAGCCTTACCCGTATTCAAGAAGGGTCTACCTAGAATTAATGGACAAGATCTATCTTCCTCAAAATCTAAAATAACAAAATCAACCAAAAAAATAAACTTATCTACCTTTACTAAGACATCCTCTATCACTCCATGAGGCTTTTTTATAGAGTGATCTGCAAGTTACAATGTTGTGTTTGTGCTTTTCATGTCCCCCAATCCTAAGTTCCTAAAAACAAAAAGAGGCATTAGATTAATACTTGCCCCTAAATCATATAAACATCTAGGAAATTCACTAGTACCAATAATACATGTAATAGCAAAACTCCCTGGATCTTTTAATTTGGTTGGGATCTTACGTGAAATGATCGAACTGCAGGTCTTTGTTAAAGGTACTGTTTTATGTTCACCCCAATGCTGCTTGTTTGTGATAAGGTCCTTTAAGAACTTAACATATTTGGGCATTTGAACAAGTGCTTCAGAAAAGGGAACATTAATCTGCAGGTTCTTGAAAATCTCTAAAAATTTTGAGAATTGCTCTTCATCTTTCGGCTTTTTCAATCTTTGAGGGAATGGTAGCTTTGGCACAAAAGAGAATGGTGTAAATTTGGGAATCTCCTTTTGCACTTTTTTGTTGTCATCTTTTATCTCATCTTCTATCATTACATATTGCTTCTCATTTTTCTTCTCATCCTCCTTGGAAATTTTAGCATGTGTTTTCACTTCTTTGCCACTCCTAAAAGTGATAGCTTTCAATTCCTTAGAATTTAACTCTGTAGTACTTGGAAGATTTCCTCGCACTCTTGTTCCCATGGTATTAGCAAACTGTCCAAGTTACACCTTAATATTGTGGATCGAAGAGGAATGATTCTTTGCAATTTGATCAAATTTGGCCTCCATTCTCTTTTGGCTCTCCTCATGGCTAGACAACTTATTTGTGATGACATCTTAAAATTTATCTAGTTTATTCTCCATAGATGTCATCCTATCTTGTGGTGGATGCTGAAATCCTGGTGGTGCTTGTTATCTTTGCATGTTGTTATTATTATTGTGGAAGTTTGGTGCAACCAAATTGTTATTATTACTCCATGAAAAATTCTAATGATTTCTTCACCTTGGATTGTAAGTGTTGGAGTAGGGATTATTGGCTTGCCTTCCTTAAAATTGATTGCTAATAAAATTAACTTGCTCTTGATATCCGTCTCCCACCATACCTACATCAAAAACACCAAAGTCATTATTAGAGTACCCCACAAAATTGCAATTTTCACTTGAAGGGCCTGGATTATTTTTATTGGTGAGGTTGCCAAGCTACTTTGTCAATGCAGAAATTTGAGCTTGAAGAGTTGTCACTGTGTCAAATTCTAGCCTTCCTATTTGTTTTGTTGAATGTACTTTTTCTGAAGACCATAAACAATTGTCAAGTGTGTAGATGGCGGGGTTTAGCATGCGCCCAAGTTTATTGCAACCGCGACACTGTTTGAGCTCAGGGCTCTAGGGAACACACTACTATATCACACAAACATAGCGTGGAGATGAGGAGTTGCCACCCAGGGTAATAATTGGGACAAATCGAAGGTGGTGGTAACTCGATTCTCTAATACAAGCTAGCACCACAACCAAGAGTTCTGGATACGGAATACCGACTTCTTTTAGTCTTGTGTTCATTTAGAATTATTTTATGAATTACTATCTTATTCCCTAATTACATGCAATTTCATTAAACCTTAATTGGACATCCATCTAACCTTAAGGCAACCAATCCATGAAAAAACATATAAAAAATGCATTGAAGGTGTAACGTCCCTAAATCCAAACTACATTTGATTTTAATTTTAAGTTAGTTAAATCTACATTTTTTATTTACAAGTGAAATGGAACTAAAAGTGGGCCTATATTATAATTATATTAGTGAACTTAAATCTATTGTTTTTTGATTCTAAAAGTAGGCCTAAGTCTATTATTTTTAAAAAAAAAAATAAATGAATTAGTGGGCTTAATTTTAATTAATTTTAATTAAATGAAATGATCCTAAGTCTACAAATTATGAAGAAGACTTTATTAATGGGCTGAGCTAAGTCTAAGTAAATTTTATTTAACTAAAAAAAAGGGCCTGAGTTATTTTTAATTAAATCTAAAACCAATTTTAAAGCCTATTAATTAAGTGAGTTAAAACCTACACGTGGGCTTGGGGCCCAAAATAAATAAAAACTAAAAATAAGCCCAAATAAAAAAAATAAATAAAATAATAAATAAAAAATAAACATTATGTGATTTTTCTAACCTTAATTTTAATTACATACAACATAAAATTAATCTAAAGCCACCATTAATTTTAATTGAATTTACCAAATGAAACCCTAATTTACTAACCAATTAATTAAAATAAAAACACATGCCACACACATGATTGCACTATTTCCACTATTGGGGCTATTACAATGATCTAT
>CATIWM010666325.1:0-17388 GCA_949671775.1 Mallotus repandus
CCACTAGGGATAAGAGATATTGATTCTACTTGTGTTCTTTAGAATTATTTTATTAATTATTATTTTATTCTTGCATTCATTTTTGCATGTCCCTATTAAACCGATGGCGTTGGTTTATAGTCCCTTGATTCCACTAGCTTCATGGGATTATAGATTGGCTAACCATCACTCTTAACCTTAACTCAGTTCAACAGAGATTATCAGACTCATCTGACCAGAGTCTGTAAGCCAAGTCCTAAAGGGGGTAGTCTTCTCTCGAGTTTGCAAAGGGTGACGGGCCCCTTTGACCTGAGCCTATAACTCAAGTCTTAAAGGAGGGCATCTTGCTAAGAGGACCTTAACTTTTCTACTAGACTCAGCATATATAGTGGCCTTATAATTTCCTTTAGGATTACCCAACTTGCTTGTGTATGTTGCCATGAGGCATTTCTATTTATGAAAGCCTAAGCCCATTTGGGTTAATAAAGATTGGGCTATACTTTTATACCAAGAAATGTTGTTTCTATGCTTTTATTGCTTTGAGAGATTTGGCATGCGCATCAGTTCTTGATATCCCCTGTTGATATTAAGGCCAAGAACAAAAATCCTAGGATAAGAGACTTACTATTGCATATATGTATGGGAGGAATAAGGTTAGAAGGATGTATGTTGTACATTTAAGTTGTTACTTGACTTGATTTATTACTTGCTACTTGTTATATAGCACGTGCATCATGCATACATGCATACATATAGTTCATGCATCATACTAACACCTTGTTCTACAACTATCATAAATTCATCTGGGTCTTCCTATGTTTAGGAATGAAAAGTTGGCAGATTAGTGAGAACTTATTCGAGTCCACAATCCATTGCAAAGGAGATTCTTAAAAGATTGGAAAAAAGTCCTATCAACCTGCTCTATCTAGAAGCTGCACAAGCTCCAACCAGTCAAGCAAAAGAAATGGAACCAGAACAAAGAGGAAATTGGACTTTGGAAGACATCAAAGGAGCATTGATGGATGACATAAGAGCCATGATGCAAGATGAACTGAGACAAGCCTTAGCTGGATTAGCACCACCACTTACTATTCCAGCTACAGTTGCACCTATTCCTGCTGCTAACCTACCAGTTGTAGAAGATTTGCATACTAACAATGACAATGCTGGGGGGGCCACCAAATGCTGCTAGAAATGTACTTGCTATAGAGATGAAATCTGAGGATGTGGAAGACTACATGGTTGAGAAAGCAAAAAGGGAATCACTTGAGCTGGTTCAGGGACTTGAGTTTAAGTAGATATAAGATTTAACTCATAAGATGTCTAAGATGGAAGAGTTTATAATAGGGCAAGGCATTGGGTATTCATTTGATTTTGATGACATGATGAACACTAAAGAGGATAAGCTCCCAAATAAGTTTAAAATGGCTCAACTTTAGAAATTTGATAATACTAGAGATCCAAGGATTCACCTCAGCCAATACAAAACTATCATGAGCACCACTAAAGCTCCATTAGCAGTAGTTACAAAACTGTTTGTATTATCCTTGGAAGGCATGGCTGTGAATTGGTATTATGGATTAGAAAAGTCTGTTAAGGTTGATTGGAGGGAATTATGTATTGCTTTCCTTATGCAATATGACCATAACATTAAGCTAGAAGTGTCTATCAAGGATTTGGAGCTGACTAAATAGTAACTAACTAAATCATTCTCAAACTTTCTAACAAGGTTCATGAATAAGGCGGAGCTAATGAAGAATAAGCTAGCTGAGAAGGATCAGGTAAGGATGATAATAAGGAATGTGTTGTTCAACCTAATGGAAAGACTGCAAATGATGAACCCCAAGAAACTTGTGGACTTGTATGACGATAGTTTGTAAGCTAAGGAAATTGAGAATCTGATATATGACAATAAGGAAGACGTGATCGAGGAAGTCCTTGAGAAAATGCAAGAATAGTTGTTGTGTATGCCTCCTGAAGAAAGACAACTACCATGAGAGCTAATATCCCTAGCATCTAGAACATTAAATAATCTTGTCATGATTTTTTTTTGAACAACTTTTCAATTTCTTGAGAACTGTTTTTAGTTTTAATGATCGATGATATGAATTTTGATTTTGGCTTATTTGTGTAATGTGCATCCTGATGACAATATGCATTATGATATTAATCGTATCTACATGTTTGACATAAATTCAATTCAATTAGATTCATTCAGTATGGGCACAAATGAAAATTCAAAGAACATTCCTATATCACATGATATAACTTCTAAGGAGAGAAGAAAATTTGAGAGAATGTAAAAAAAAGAAAGAGAGAGAAAAATAAAGAATGAATAAGTCCACTGACTAGAAAACCAGAAAAGGTTGACCAAATAAAATTAAGAAAATAAAAATGAGAATAGGAGTTGTATCGTGTGATGTAATAAATATTCTCATTTTGGTCGTAATGAATGAATAAAGTTGAATTTTAAATTTTGTTCAAACATTGTATGTTCGTCTTTATTATATTGCATAAGTATCTGATTGGAATGACAGAGCATAATGTAAGCTAGAGAAATCAGAGCTATAAGATTACTATTTTAGTTATGTTTTCTCTTTTTATCGCCCCTTTGTCATTTTGTTTGTAAATTTAGTGTCCTCTTGTACCCAGAGAATTCAGGTGGTTCAGTAATTTACACTGCAACCCATACCTTTTAACCAGCATCAATTGTCACATCAACATCAAGCTCAAAAGTTCTTTGAAGCTATAGATTCCTCACCTCGTCCAACTTCTACTAAGAGAAAGTTCAGTTAATTTCAGTTTCAAGAACTCTCTTCAGTCAATTCACTCACTCCTCTGTGTCTTTAATACAAGGGAATGACAGGTGTAAGGCTGATTCAGTTTCGTATGATCCTAGCATCTTGTCAACATTTTTATGAACAAAAACTATCAAAAATTGGGGGCAGAATGTAACTTTGGAGGCCAAAATGCAAAAGATTGGGGCAAAATAGTGAGTCTGCACTCAAAGACTGAAGATGGAACACTGGAATATAAGAACCAACAAAAGAGTTCAGGGGGCAGAAAAGAGTAAATTACAAGCATACAAATGCATCAGTCAATAAAAAGCTCCAGTGTCAAGCCATGGACTCCACCCACCAGCTTTGTCATCTAAGCTCTGTCAGAAGCTCTAACATCAGAACTACCATCATTGAAGCATTCATCACTCAAAGCTACAAGCTATTGATGAAGTATCTCATTCTCATACTGTGAGCTGCGAGCATAACTCTACTCCGAACTGAGGACTTATTAGGATCTCGTATATCATACATAGCATGCATACACTTGCATACATTTGTTGTGAAATACTTGCTTAGCATAATAAAAGTCTTTGAGCCCATATAAGATTGTAGAAATATTCTGCTACTAACATTCAAAATTAGTATTGTAAAAGTGCAGGAAAGTAGCCAGAATATTCACATATGAAACATCTGATGGAGTGAAAGTAGGAGAAGTAAAGCTATCAATGTGAACCTAATTTTCAACAAGACTCTGGAATGGAGGAGCCTAGTAAATTATAGATCAATCCAGCAAGGGAATATCACCAATAGTGATATTTCCTAAAGCATCATCCTGGCAACCTCAAGGGACAAGATAGGAGTCTAAGATTCCTTAGACTCAGCATTCATCACCAAAGCTTTATTTAGAGCATCATCTGAAATATCACCTAGAGCTTCAGCAAAAGGATAACCTACTCACATAGGTTGAAAAGTAAAAGACAGACAATAATATGAAGAGTAATAGAAGAAGAGTGATGACAAGCGTACCTCAGATGGATCAACAAGAATTTGCCCTAAGAGATGCTCTTGAGTATACCTCTGATAGCTATAAGAAGCTCAAGCGAAAATGAAACATTGAATCCTTAGAGAAACACCTCTCCCAACTCCTGATCAGTCAGAACAGAACTCTGCAACATTAAGGTCAATATAGGGTATAAAGTGCAATAATGAGAGGGTCCAACACAACACCAATGCAGTCACCAGCCCAAAAAAAGGGAAGAATGCACTCAAAACTTATAACGAATGCACTCTGAAACTTCTTTGATCATAAATAAGGTCTCTAACTCCTAAACCTTTTTTCAGGAGATGTCAGAAAGAGGAATGAAGCCCTTTATCATATCATCAATGACAATAATAGAATGACAAACTCAGCCTTATGCCATGACCTCCATAATGGACTATTAAGACCCATGTGATCAGAGACATCATCACCACAATAAAAAAGGGAAGAATGCAAAAGAATGAAGTTACATTTTAATAAAACTTCTTTACATGCAAACAGACCATACTAACTTATGATATTTTGTGCAGGGAAAATAAAAGGGAAAGAAGAAAGGGAAAGAACCAACACGACAATAAGAATGGGCAAGAAGTCAAATACCAATCACTCATCAAAATATCACCCCGTGTGATAAACATCCTGATGAATGTTCAAGGGAAGTACCAAAACTCTACCCCTTTAGTTTCTGTGACAAAGTGCATCCTAAAAAAAATTCAAAAAAAAAATAAAAAATAAAAAGAAAATTTTAAAAAATTCAAAGTAAAGTCATCAAGTTCATGAGATCACATGCAAAAAAAAAAAAAACTTATCTCATGAACTTTGATATCAAAGGCTCTCTTTTGTTAGCCTTACAGAGTTTAGATGTCTAGTTGATGATTTTGTGCTGGGAGTGTCTAAACTCTAATCACTCTAATGCTTGGTTTTCACCCAAACAAAGGGAAGAATATGCAAAAATAAAATCTGTGGATTTGCAGTATAAATTGCTTGAATTTTAGAGTATCATTTCAGTCTTCGGAATAATAAATGTGCATCTAAATCTACTCCAATGCTCGAATGAGTATGAGTACAAAATCCTTTGACGATATCCATGCTAAGTAATATAAGAAAGGCAGGGGAATACTAAAAGGAGAATCAAGATAAGAGCGAGCACTTCTAATATAATCCAATGCTCATAAATGAGTAAAAGTATCAACGTGAATCTTCTGGTGATATCCAAGTCGAGTAATACAGGAAAGGTGGGGGAATACTAAAAGAGGACCACATCAAAAGCTGTTCTATTTACTCCAATGCTCTTTAAGAGTATGAGTATCCGAAGGACCTTCCCAACGGTATCCACGCTGAGTAATATGAGAAAGGCCGGGGAATACTTGGATAAGGAAGTAAAGCATAAAAATAACTCAAAGACTATTTTAATACTCAGAATGCGATCTATTTATGCTTAATGTTCACAAGTTTTGTTTAGCAAGTTCTCCCCGAGTTTAGGTGTGAAAGTTAGCTCTTCACTTGGTAAATAATATGCTCTCAGCATAAAATGGTTAACGATACCTTTGACTTTGTGAATTGCAAATAAATGATAGCCATCAAAATCAAAATTAATGAGATTCATTAAATGCACATTATCTTGTGATAAATTGATGAATTTGCTCAATTATAATGTACTTTTGTACAATTATCATGTTGAAACTAACTTCAACCTCAATAAGTCTTCAGGAATTTTGAATCCAGAAGAAGATGCCCAACATATAGAATTAGCACCAACACTATCAAGTCAATAAAGGTTAGTAAGTAATGAAAGCAGTTGATCATAGTCAATAAGAAAAAATTCAAAGTCAGTTGGCAAAAATTTCGATCAGTCAGCACAAATAATTCAAGCACTCAAATCAAGCTGCCAAGGATAAAAAATCATGAGCAGTTATAGATTGTAGCATCAAAAGCAAGCAATGGAAGGATTGCAGCAAAATACAGAATAATTCAACTTCTGCATTTGCATTTCATTATATGCTGCACAGTAGCTATAACATAAACCGCAAATTCACTCTGTTATAAACTACATGGTAGTTATAACTCAATTTCAAATTCACTTTGTTATATACTACAAAGTAGTTATAGCACATTTTTAAAATCACTTTGCTAGACGTCCCATAGGGAATATAGCAAAATTTATCACAAAGCTAGATGTCCCACATGGAATATAGCTAATTTCTTCAAATTACTTTGTTAGACATCCCACAGGGAATATAGCAAAATTTATCGCATGGCTAGACGTCCCACAGGGAATATAATGCAATTAGTTAGACACTACGCAGTAGTTATAGCATCACTTCGCTAGACGTCCCACAAGGAATATAATAAAATTTATCACATAGCAAGACGTCCCATAGGGAATATAGCTAATTTCACTTCACTAGACATCCCACAGGGAATATAGTGTAATCAGCTAGACACTACGCAGTAGTTATAGCATCACTTCACTAGACCTCCCACATGGAATATAGGGAAATTCATCACATAGCTGGACATCCCACAGAGAATATAGCTAATTTCACCTCACTAGACATCCCACAGGGAATATAGTGCAATTAGCTAGACACTACACGATAGTTATAGCATCACCGCTAGACGTTCCACAGGAACTATAGCGCATCTTCAAATCACCTTTTCACTAGACATCCCACAGGGATTATAGTGAAATTTGCTTTAGCATTCTGCATGATGTTGTACAACAACATAAGCATCGATCACAAATAGAAGTCTCAAGATACACGGGTAAGTATGCTAACTCTTTGCTTTTGAAATTATGTGCTTATTTGCTTTGTCGCAATTTGTCAAGCAAACCGCGATAAAGGGGGGCAACTGTAAGCACCCAATTTTGAGATAGTTTGAATTTGGATGCGACAAAGAACCTAATGATGAAAATAGACTGTGAAATTAGATATATTGGATCTGATTTATTGATTTTGAGCTAAATTGTAAATTATTTTTAGAAACTATTTTTAAAGTTATTTATTTATTTCTTTTTTTTTAAAATTTTCATAAAAATCAAAAATTAAAAAAATGAAAAAAAGAGAAAATTCAAAAAATAAATAAGTTTTTTTTTAAAAAGAGGAAAAGCGCCAAAGTTAGGGCCAACTTCGGCTGAATTTAATGTGGCAATAAAATGGCTAGAGAATGGCCATGATTGGCAAAAGAGTAAGAATGGCCATTGTTTCTTTCTTTCTTTCTTTCAAATTGCTTTCCATCGAAATTATATAATTCCGATCGAAATTATGTAATTTTGATCGGAATTACATAATTCCAATCGGAGTTTTTATGATCAGAAAAATGCGCCTGTCCATAATTTTTTTTTATTTTACCATTTATTTACTTTTTTTTATTTAAATTTGAATTGTTGTTATTTTATTTGATAATTATTTTGATAAATGTCTGTTTTAGATAAATAATACAAATAAATTATTTTGTTTTTATCCTAAACCTAACGTAGGGTTACAAGACTTGGTTTGATAAATACTTAATTTCTCTTGACAAAGGGGAGGCTCCCTTAAGCTAGTTTATTGATTCAATGCCGTAGAGTTCCTGATTTTTAGATTTGAGAAAGTTTTTTTTTATGTAGTTTTTAATAAAGAGAGGCTCCTAAATTTCAATTCGATTTTTTACCTCTTCTTTTTATTTTTTAGTTCTTGGCCATAATCAGATCCAATTAAAACTAAAACCACAAACAAAAACAACAAAAGCCACAAGTTTTCATTAACGACGAAAATTCTTTTGAGGGGAATTAATACTGCATCATTCTCATACATCTTCTTTCTCTTTTCTTTTCATTTAATTTTATTATTTTATTTAATCTTTTTTATTTTTAATTCATTCTAACCTCCTTTTTTAATTTTTTTTCATGTTTTTGTGGGATGAACACATGATTGAATCGAGAAAACCCATGAAAATGCATGGAATGTCATGGATTAAATCCTTGTGGAATTTTATATAGTCTTTTTTATTTTATTTTATTTTATTTTGTGTTGTTTTTGTGTTTATTTTGTTATATGGGTTGTATTATTATTTTAATTTAATTTTTAATAGATTATTATAATAGCCCCAATAGTGGGAATAATGAAATCCTATATCTGTGTTGTAGATTTTATTTTAATTAATTGATTAGTAATTAGAGTTTCAATTGGGTAAGTAACTAAAATCAATGGTTATAGAGATAATTAGGATTTTTATTAAAATTGAATTAGATTTAAGGAATAAAATTAAGGGTGCTTGTTAATTATTTTATTTGTTTGTTAATTAATTTTATCTTTTGGCCCATAATTAATTAAAATTAGGTTAGAAATCATACTATGTGTATTTGATTGTTATTTGCTTTTTTATTATTTTGAGCTTTTTTTTATGTTTTTTATGGGCCATGAGCTCAGGCTTAGGTTAATTCATTAATTAGTAGGCTTTAAAATGGTTTTAGGTTTTAATTAACTTTCAAATTATTTTAAGTTCATTAGGTTAATTTAGACTTAAGCCTATCATTTTAGTTAATTAAAATTAATTTAGATATTAGCTAAGCCTATTAAACCATTTCTTTTAAAATAAATAGATTTAGGATTCATTTCATATTAGCTAAAATTAATTAGACTTAGACTCACTAATTTATTTCCTTTTCTTTTTAAAAGTTTAATAGACTTAGGCCCACTTTTTTTAGAATTAAAATTTGTAGATTTAATTTCACTAATTTAATAAAAATTGTAGGCTCGCCTTTAGTTTCCATTTCACTTGTAAATAAAATGTATAGACTTAGCTAACATAAAATTAAAATCAATGTAGTTTAGGCTTTGGGATGTTTCACCTTGTATGAATGCATTTTTTATGTGTAATTTCATGACTAGTTGCCTTGGTGCTAGATGGATGTTCAATTAGGGTTTATATGAAATTGCATAAAATTAGAGAATAAGATAATAATTCATAAACTAATTCTAAATGAACACGAGACTAAAAGAAGTTGGTATTCCGTACCCAAAATTTCCTAGTTGTGGTCATAACTCTCTTTTAGAGAATCGAGTTACCACCACTTACAATTTGTCCCAGTTATTACCCTAGGTGGTGACTCCTCATCTCCACGCTATGTAGTAGTGTGTTCCCTGGAGCCCTGAGTTCAAACAGTGTCGTGGTTGCAATATATTTGGACGCGCGCTAAACCCCGCCGTCTACAATATTGTCTCTGAATCTTGCATTTCCAGTTTTTTATGTTTAGCTTGAGTGCTAGGATTGTTGTTTATTATACAATTATCAAATGTGTACTAGTGATTTATAAACTTTGGGTTCTTTTTGCTTTCAATTATGAGAAATCTAAGAAAAGAATGAACATTGTATAAGAAAATAGCAAATGCCAATGGATACCAGATGTTATAAGAAGATAAATTTTACATTAAAATCCCAAATATATCCCTTCCTAATATTAAACTTTTTTTTATTATAACACATAGATAGCATTTGGTCTGATGTGGTATTTTTTAGTTATTTTTTATGCAATAGTTAACATCGTCAAATTGGACTATTAAAAAGGTCCTCAATAGGTAGGCAAATAAAAAATTTAGGGCTCAATGCAATGCAATAAAATGATAGGGGCTTAATAAAAAAAATCATTATAGTTCAGGGGCTTAAAAATGGATTTTACCATAAAAAAATAAGCTAGCCATGCAAAAAAAAAAAAAACATGCAACGTGCAACGTAACATGCAAAGGCGATGGAATAAAAAGTCAATGCAAACTAAGGCGATGGAACCAAAAAGCCCATACACAAAATGAAGAAAACATTGTAAATTTCAATAGATAAAGCGATGCCTTATTACAATGAGGCGTCACCTTAATGTAAGAGGGTGTCGCCTTAATAGCAACAATATTAAAAACCATGCAAAATCATGAGGTGAAGGACACTAGCATCTTACAGCGATAAGGCACCACCTTTAGGCAATAAGGCGTCGCCTTATTGCTATAAGGCATCTCCTCATTTGCTCTTACAAAATATGAAATTTTCTAAAAAATAATTACAATGATGACTATTATAGTGGCTGATACATGTAATAATCTAGCTAACTATAGAAATAAGTGCTAAATAATAAGTTTATAAAAAAAATAACTAAAACTGTTAAAACCCTACTTAATGAAATTATATTGGGCATTTGATAAAAGAGCATCATAATTATACCATAAAAGGCATTTTTGAAAGAGAAACAAATATTAAATTGAGCAAATAATTACTAGTTTAGTGGCACCTTATTATAGTAAGGCATCACCTTTATACAAAAATGTGGGCTGTCACACAAAATGCAATACAAAATCGCAAAATCTTTATTTTTAAATACAAACACTAATAATAAGAGACGATAAAATACTAGGATTGGATAATCATAGAAAATGTAAGAAGCAATTCAATCAAGTTAACAAAAATTACAGCATATTCAAAAAAATTATAAAAACTAAAGTTTAAAGAGGGGAGATTACTGTTTTATTTTTTACACCAATCAAATCCCCTAACGGCGCCCTCAGAGGTGAAGGATGAATTTTTCTGTTGAAAATCTCTCATTTTTGCTAAAAACCACTGAACCCCCCAATCCAAGCTTCTCTTTCAATTTTTAAAGAAAAAAACTTTCCCTCTTTTCTTGTTGCAGACAACCAAAACCCATACCCTACAAAAGCTCACTAACCCTCTTTGGAAAAAACTCCTCTCCCATATTTTTCTTCCCTTTTTCTTACCTAAACTCTTCCCTCACCTAATCACGTGCCCCAGTTGGCTGTTATGATAATTTTTAAAGCAGAGATTAATATGTTGAGGCGATCATCTTGGCTCTCTAGGGCGATAAGGTGGCGCCTTGGTATGGTTGGACACTGGGCTTTTTGGTGGGCTTCTGGCCCCTATTACTCATTTCAAAAGAAATAAAGGACCTGGGTCTTGAAATAAGTATTTGGGCCTTAGCTCATTTTCTAAAGGGTTTTAAGCTTCGATTTTGGGTTCAGTGATTCATTATTTTCATCATCGAGCTTCCGTTATGGGCTGATCAAATCAGTGTCTACAATTTGCCCCCTACTTTTTTAAAAATCAAAATGCAAGCGATAAAATTTGATTTATGAAAAAGCACATATGCAAATAGTTAAAAAGATATAAACTTTTTCTTTGAGAGACTATTTAAATTTCTATGCCGTTAGCCTCGGGGTACAACCTGAGAGGTCATCTTATTGAAATCTGAGCTGTCAGCCTAGGAGTATAACTCAAGATGTCATCTTCTTAAAATCTGAGCCATCAGCCTCAGGGTACAACCCAAAAGGTCATCTTCTTGAAATCTGAGTCGTCAACCTTAGGGTACAACTCGAAAGGTCATCTTCTTGAAATATATATCGTCAGCCTTGGGGTCTAACCCGAGAGGTTATCTTCTTGAAATCTAAGCCGTCAGCCTCAAGGTACAACCTGAGAGGTTATTTGTTAAGATAACAATCTCGTCACATGAGACAGAAGCCTTAGACCCACTTCTGGTTTCAAGCGAGGTCAAATTAAAAGTGTTATATAGCCTCCAAGGCATCAAGCAGGGTAAATCCACATAGGCCATATAGCCTTACAGGCATCAGGCAAAATAAATCAAGATAAGCCATGCAGCCTTACGAGCGTCAAGTGAGGAAAATCAAAATAAGCCATATAGCTTTTGGGGCGTCAGGCTAGGAAAATTAAATATGCCAATATAGCCTCTAGGGTGTCTGGCAAAGATAATAATAAAATGAGCCATACAGCCTTTGGGGAGTCAGGTGAAGTCAAATAACACAAGCCATGTAGCCTTACAGGCATCAGGCAAGATCAAAAGAAATAAGCTATATGGCCTTACAGGTGTCAGACGAAACAATCAAAACAAGCCATGTAGCCTCTTAATCATCAAGCGGGAACAAACAAAACGTGCAATATAGCCTCTGAGGCATTAGGTGAAGTCAAACTAGAACAAGCCATGTAGCCTCACGAGCATTAGGTGAAGTGTCGTTTAGCCTTACAGGCATCAGGTAGTGCTAATCAAAATATGTCATATAGCCTTTGGGGCAACAGGCAGAGACAGTCAAAACAAGCCATGTAGCCTTTAAGGTGTTAGGTGAAATTAAATAAAACAAGCCATGTAGCCTCTAGGGCATCAGGCGGGAACAATAAAATATGCCAATTTAGCCTCTAAGGCATCAGGCGAAGTCAAACTAGAGCAAGCCATATAGCCTCACGAGCGTTAAACAAGGTCAAACAAAACAAGCAATGTAGCCTTACAGGCGTCAAGCTAAGCCAATCAAAACAAGCCATGTAGCCTCTCAGGCATCTGGCAAAATCAAACAAAAGGTGCTAATATAGCCTTATGGGCATCAGGCAAAATTAAAATAAAATAAGCCATGTAGCCTCACAGGTGTCAAGCAAAGACAATCATTATGAGCCAAAGAAAATAAACCATATAGCCTCACGAGCATTAGGTGAAGACAATCAAAATAAGCCATGTAGCCTCACAGGCATCAGGCAAGGTATTAGTAACTGGTCCGCATCACATGTACTAAGGCTATCTCACTCTTGGAACACATTCATAAAGTTCAGAACTGATGTATGCATGATTCGTTATCTTCGAAAGCTTTTAAAACTGATTTGATAATACAAGCTCATGTGGTGTGTGAAATATTTATGGAAAACATGCATTATTCTAATGCCTATATGTGTGAGACATCAAAATAATTTTTTGCAAAAAATAATAGGAAATCTTAAATGATTTAGCCAAATGCCTTTTCTATTTAGAGTTAATTTTTGCGAACTAGCCCTCATTATATCAAAGAACTCGGATTCAAAAAAATTGAGTCTATCAGAGACTATCATTGAGATTAGTATTATTAGATGGAATACAAATTGAGACCCTCTCATGATTAAATTGTGATAATGACAATAAATGCCCTCTACTCGATTGCTTCATTGGAATGCTTTACTATAGTAGGATGGTAGTGTTTGACCCTTAGTATGGAAGAGATAATCTATTTGCCCCCTAGTTTAAGAACTTGTTGGAAGACTCATAAGGCTCAATGTATCATATGATCTTCAAAATTGCCTCTTGGTCGAGAAATTGATAGACCCTATCACTCTTGCACCACAAAAAAGAATCTTATGATTTCTCAAATTGCTCTTCTCAGAATGAAAGTGCAATAAATTTTATTTTATATTCCCTCTTTTGCCTAGGCTTCTCCCTTTTTAGGAGTTTTCAAACCTAGCTGGGTATTTCATTTTTTTTATTTTCTTTCTTTTGCCTAGGTCGCTCCCTTTTTGGGAGTTTTCAACCTAGCTGGGTGGTTGCAAATTCATGACGATCACTGACCATTGTTTCATCCTACTCAATGTCTGTATTGCCACTTTAATTTTTGATCCCTTAATGCTCTTATTGCTGATTGTTGGATTTTGATGCCACTCACCCTATTGATTGCTATAAAACTTGTAAAAAATTCCATGTCTGACACATCATGTGCTAATATATTTTGGTCATGTCTGTCTTACATGATTACTCCTTTGTTATAACTAGGCATGCTACCTTATGCTTCTTATTGATTAGCCCTTTCTGAATTTTTTGAACAACTATTTTTTAGCTCACAGTCGATAGAAATTTTATTTCAAAATTTTGAGTTTGGCATCATGAGGAATTTTGAAGGGCTACACAAGATTGACCTTTTCAATTATGGGAGTACAAACAAAAAGTTTTATTTTCTTCTTTCTTTTTCTTTTTTTTTATTCTTTTCTTTTCTTTCTTTCTTGGTGAACATTGTAATTCATTTTAGGAAAAACTGAGGTTAAAAGTGCCCAAAGGAAAATTAAAAGTCAATGCAGAGATTTGGTCCTCTTGATGTGGGTCTTTTGCTTTTTTTTTTTTGAATCTCTCTCTTATTCAAGCATAACATGACATGCATAATCATAACAAATTCATAATCATGTAAATTAGGTAATCAGACATTCATTAGCACTAAAGGAAAAAGTTACAGCCAAGTATTGTTCTGAATTATTATAACATAAAAAAAATTCAAAGATATTCATCATTCATCGGTGCTCAAATTCAAATGGGCTTCAACTTGTACTCTGAAATGGTAAAGCTCCTTGAAGTCCCTTATGCCCATGTCCTTTAATTTATTTTCTAGAGGTGGAATGCACACTTCTATGGCTATCATCAGCTTGTTTGATTCCATAGGCCTATGCTTCATCTAGGCCAGCTTTCCCCTCCATTTACCTAAAAAGCTCACAAGGGATTCATCAGGTCTTTTCTTCGTATTTTGTAGCTCGTGAAGAGAAACTTCAAATTGCGAATTCAGCCCATACTGCTTGATGAAGGTTAAACACAGCTCCTTTCAGTCTTGTTGAACATATGCATCCAGAGTGTAGTATTATTTGATGGCAGCTCCTTCTAAAGACAGTAGAAATTATTTGACAATCTGAGCTTTAGATAACCTAGTGGCCTTCATATAAGTGACGTACTAATTCAGGTGCAGGTGAAGATCATTGGTGCTAGAATATTTCTTCATATTTAGGAATGTATATTTTGGGGGCTATGACTTTTCTTCCTCTAAATCCATATCCAAGTCGACAAAATCAGGATTGAGCCCGTGATTTTTTATTGTAGTTTGTAATTGATCCATTTGCCTTTTCATATCTTTCATCCATTCTGATTTAGTTGAATCTACTGGTGATTTTCATTTTAGTGGCTCACCAAGAATGTTTTTGGTTTCAGAGTCTTCTTCACCAAGGGCATTTTCCCTACCATCTCAGTAACCATATCTCTTATCATTTGTTGTATATCATCCCCGATCTCTTTCAAAAGTTCTTTCTTAAAAGATTCAACATCAAAATTATCCATTCTGCTCTTTTTTGAAGTGGTCACAATTGTTTAATTGGATTCTTGATATTGATGGGCCAAATTCTCTTAATTTGTTCCTAAATAAAAAAGGCTTATGGCTCGAAAAAATGCATTTTTTAAAATTTTTTGATAGAAATTACAATGAATGTCATGTATGCATGAAATGTAGATTATTTATTTACAAGCACAAGCAAATCATATAGCGAAGCCTTCCAACCTTATTTCTCCCACATACGTGTTCAATGTCGAGTCTCTTATCCTAGGATTTTTTGTTTGGGTTTTGATTATCAACAAGGGATAACGAAATCGACGTATGCAATAAATCTCTCAAGACAATATCAGCAAACAAGTAGCAAATTTTACAAATAAAACCAAAGTCCAATATAATGGGCCATAATAAGAGGATTGGGCCTAACTTAATCATGGTCCATCGTTGGTGGGCTTGGGCTTTGTAAATAAGACTGCTACATGCAATCAAACACATGCATTTTAGAAAATCCTAAAAGAAGTTGCTATGTCACTATATGAGCTGAGTCTTGGGTAACAAAGTTCGATTCCCATGACGATATACCTCTATTGCGTCTCCCCACTCAAGGGTCCATGCGACGCAGACAAGTACGTGCCATGAGTGACAGTAGCCATATACCCCACCACTAGGTTTGAGTAAAACAAGTCAGCAAAACAACAACTATTGTCGAGTTATTCGGGACTGAGTGCATATTATGTGAAAAGATGTTGTGAATGCTAAGGAAATAATAAAATAATCAAAGATGATAAAACACAAAACACATTAATCAGTTTCTCTATTCCCCAATGGAGTCACCACTGAAGGCGGCAGGGTTCAGCGTGCGCCCAAGTGTTTGTCGACCACAATACTGTGTGGGCTTAAGGCTCACTAGGAACTATAAAATGAGCTTAAAGCCCAAGTTGGAGAAGGGAGTTGCCACCCGAGACACATTGTATAACAATTGGATCCCACAGAGGGCCCCCAATAGCTGTCCTCAGAGATTGGGTTCAGAAACTGAGTATAGGCTTTTGGAATGCCCACCCAACCTTGCAGTTGGCCTCCGTTTGTGTTTTGTGTTTTATTACCCTTAATTATTTAATTATTTCCTTATTCACATACAAATTACAATTTCCTTCAAACAATTGTCAAATCTTACAATTAAAGCCAAGTTTGAATTTAATTCCAATTACATGCAATTTTGGTGTGATTCACAACATTTATCATAAATAATAAAAAACACTCAGATAAAGACAGATAAATAAAATAAGTACACACACAAAGAAATGGAGGAAGGAAAAATGATTACAACCCTTTAGCATGCAAGATATATTAAAAATAAAATAAAACCAAATAAACTTAATTAAAGAATAAACAAAGATTTAAATACTAAAAATTGGCTATTTGGTGATTTAATTCATCAACCTAATTTATTTCTGAAAAATCAAATTCAATTAGCTCAAAAATAAAAACCTATAAAAGAAATCATAAAGTTAAATTCTTAAAAATAAAATAATAAAAATAATTGAATTTAGTATGGCCACATAAACTATAATTAATATATAAACGAAATACCATGAAACGAAATAAATCAAATAATTTACAAAATGACAACTAAAATTAAAATAAACTAACAAAATTTTATTTAATAAAAAAGGTGCAAACTTAGATAAAGTCTACTGACAAGCTAAAAAAAAGAAATAAACAATAAAATTTCAATCAAGTGACAATACATATGGTAATAAATGGGCTTAGATGGGCTTTACTAAAATAAAAAATAAAAAATAAGCTAGCCATGCAAAAAAACCTTGCATCGTGCAACGTAACAGAATTGTTTTACCATGGATCCCTATTCATGTTGCAACATGGACTAAGGCACATCACACGTGCCACATAAAGAAGTCCGCTTCTCTTTTGAACGTGTCACGTTAATGGTAGTTAACAAGCAATGCAACGTCTCTCGCTCTCTACATGAAATGCGACTCTCTGCATCCATAATTTGTCACTTCACGAAGAACCTCACTCTCTACAACTCTCTCATTCATCTCTCTCATTTTCTAATTCCCTCGCTCTCAACATCCATCATGAAGCTTGCACTTTTGTTCCTCTCTGGAGTATCTCAGCGGCGAAAGAATGATCATTTCTTCTCTACAACTACGAATCTCATTTTTCCTACAGTAAGTAAACATCTTCTTAATATTTTGCGTTACTTAAATGATTGCTTCCTACTTTGATGAACATCTTTTTCCTTCTTCATATATGCTTCTACTTTTCATTCATATAGATTCATCATTTAAATGAAAAAAATTCATGAATTTTTACTTGAATGTTACATGACTTTCAAACGCATATTCACTGACCTTATGAACATGATTATTTAAATAATAGGTTCACAAAACTTTAAAGTTGGATATGTAGATGTTGTTTTATGGATCTATTTTGTTTTATCTATGTTGTTTTTTATGGATCTATTTTGTTTTATGCATAATTCTGTGATAGGTTCATTAATTAAATGATAAGGATTCACAATGCAGTTATATAGGTTCATCAATTAAATAATAAATATTCACAGACCTTTACTCCCATGTTCATTGACTGAAAACTGACATTTAACTGCACATTTAACTAAAAATTCATTACTTATCATCTAAAAGATTCATTGAACTTTACATGCATATTCATTGACATTCAATTTTAGATTCATTACTTT
>CATIWM010666337.1:0-10415 GCA_949671775.1 Mallotus repandus
AAGCTCTCATTCTTCTTTGTTTATTTGGGTGGTAACCTTAGTTATATATTTTTTTCTCTTTTGCATTGAAAAAGTGAGTTTGGAATTTATAAATTCTAACTCGCCAACATTTTCACGTGCTAATAATTATTTTTATTGTTAGTTTTTAGTTCTATTGCAACTCTACACATTGAGCCGTTAAACATTTATTTGATACAACACCGAACCCTTAAACTTCAATTCTACTTTTTGTAGTTTTGTTAAAAAATCCTTAAACTTCAATTCTACTTTTTGTAGTTTTGTTAAAAAATTCTTAAACTTCAATTCTACTTTCTGTATTTTTGTTAAATTGAAAAGGCTCAATGTTGTATCAAATAAATGTTTAAGGATCTTTTGAAACACAATACATGTATAGGGGCTCAATGAAACAAGCCACATAATTTCATTATTTATTACTATTTTTATTAAATTCTTATTTTTTTTATTATCACTTGTGTACCTTTTTTTAATATTCATGCTAATTTTTATATGATTTTTAATGAATTGATCGTATCAGTGAAGATCAAATACTATTTTTAGGTTTTCAATTTAATAAATAATTTCTTTCGAAACAAATTTAATATATAATTAACAGTCAGACTATGTATCTTTCTCACCTATTAACTAATTGTCATTTGCAATTTATAATTTTTATTTTTATTGATTATATTTTATCAGACAGTCACAATTTTTTTGTGCATATGCATTTGTGTGCGTCTATATATATTATCATGAAATATTTCTAATATTTAATCTAATTATAATATTTTTAAAATTAATTTTTATTACTTATAAAAAATTGAATAATGCATTTATTTATTTATTTCTATTTTAAATCATTTAAGTTATTTTATTAACAATATTAATATTTTTAAATAATAAATTCACATAATTAATAGCTTATCCATTATTTTTTGAAAAAATGCATTTTAATCTTGAGTATTCTTAATTTTTTGACACTGCATCTATGTACATATATTTTTGACACATTGCAACCCCACAATTAAAATTTTTTTGTACATTGAGCCCTTATTGAATGGCAGGAAGTAACGTCAGTTTAAAAATATATAGTTTAATTCCTATAAATTTAAAATGTTTTGATTAAATCTTTATAATTCTTATTTTTAACTGATTAAATTCTTAAATTTACTAAATTTTCTAAAATAGATTTATAAAATTTTTAAACAATTATATAGTTTTTAACTTTTTCTTATTTAATTGAGATGTAGGTCATTTTGTACACACAATTTTCAAGTATGAAAAATTAAACAAGAAAATTGAGAAACAAATTAAGGACTTTATTAATCTTGAAAAGTGGATCACAATGACTATGAAATTTTTATTACAAAAAATTTGAGTACTTTAATTCGAATATCACAATACCCACATAATCAAGAGCTTTGTAGCTTATTTTTTAAAATAACTTGAATCAACAGCTTTTTTGTAGCTTGATCTTAAATGAAATATGAATTTGGTCACGAACACTTTTGATGATCTTGAAAAACTTTGAGTCTTAACTTCGGCAGAGCTTCAATGCTTATTTTCTTAACTTTGAAACTTGAATATAACAAATTTCAAGGTTTAAGTTATTGATGACTTGAGAGGTTGGGATGCACCTCTAATTATAAGCATTTTATAGAGGTAGTACAAATTTATGAAATTTCATAACTCGAGTAGTAGAATTGATTTTTACTACCTTTGATGCAATTTGACTGACTCATCTACATCATTATCTAAATAAATGATTTTGAGTCTTATCATTTATTTATTGTTATCTTAATGACATTTTTGAAATAACTTGATTGACCATTAAAATAATTCAATTGAGATAATGAACCAAAATATTTGATTTGACTAAAAATATTTAACTAGTTTAATTAAATTATTTAGAAGACCGAAAGTATTTTATTGGTCTAAAAATAATTTTTGAAAAATTTCATGTCTACACATCTATTGCTAAGAAAATAATAATAATAAAATATAAATAATTTTTACAAATTATAAAACTATTTATAATGAAATGCGTATACTTTAACTGTTATTAAATATTTATATAATTAATTAAAATATGAATAAAAATTAATATATGATAAAATATTCACTAATAAAAAAACACAATCATGTCTCTTATAATTAATATTCAATAAATGTTACAAAAATAATCAATGATTAAATAAATTTGTCTTATTATCAAATAAAAATATTATTTTGTATGAGCATCTACGTTACAATTAACATTCAATAAATTAATAATTTTAATAATTAATATCTTTTAAATGAATAAAAGAAAATTTTATTATGATATTATTTTGAAAATTAAATTTACGTTATTACTAAAATATTCTTTAGCATTGCGAAATAATATATATTCTCATATTTGAATAATATAGAAGCTAGAATTAATTAATTATTATTGGTATTGAAATTATCTTTTCCATTTCAAAACATAGATATATAGTTATTTACAAATAATATATCAATAATTAGTTTTAAATTGTAACGTTCATAATATATTTTCTAATAAAAAATTTATAAATATGTTTGAATAAATATGATATATTATAACTCTGAGTGAATACAATTGATTATGTTTCATTAATTAAATAGCTCACATATCTTTTGTATCAATTAAAATTTTATTATGTATTAATTTTTATTTATATTTTTTAACTATCTAAATATTTAATGAACAATAAAAATATACATAGGAAAATATTTTATAATGTTTTAATATTAGATAAATTCTTAAAATATAAAATTATTAGAAATAAAGGACATAATGTACCCAAAAATACTTAAAAGTGATACAATTACAGACCATTTATTTTACTCCAACTCAAAAATACTTAAAATTAAAGCACAATTGAAAATTGGACACATAATAATAGGATAATTAAGTCATCATCTTATTCATGCATAAGCTCAACCAAAATGATGTTCAAGCAGTTAATTTATTTTAAATAATTTTTTTAAAGCTGTTGCTCTAATTTTTGGACGTACCAAAAGATAATTGGTGCAATTTGTTTTTTGAAAATAGTTGAGTGTGCCAGAGGAGCAAGAGTCCTCAAATTTTGACTGACTTCTTTTGAGATGGATTGTTGGTTCCCAAATACCTTTACCACAAATTTTTTGAATTTCAAGCAGATAAAATAAAAATTTAAAGATAAATGGAGCTTCATCAACAGTAAAAGAAATTGTATTAATTTTAGACTTAACATAAGCTAAAAGATGATTAACAAAAGAGAGTATTGTTGTAAACAAAAATTCTATGCCAAAGATAAAATTTGCTTATGATTGATCCTAATGATTGACGATGATTGGAGTTTGACGATTGGTTATTGATGTTTGAAAGAACCCTAGAAAGAGTAAGGGGGGGGGGGGGGGGGGGGTTATTAGGGTGAATCAAAAATTTGAAGAAAATTTAGAAAATAAAATAAGAATCAATAGAATGTTGAGAAGGAAGAATGATTAACACAAAAATTTAAAGAGTTCAGATTATCAACAATCCTATGTCTCCACCTAACTCTCATAAGTTAGGATTTTTGAACACCACAATCTATTCTCTTAGATTAATTCTTACAACTTGAGTTTTCAGCTCAACTCAAACCTCACAATCAAGAGTTTCAAGACTCACTCTTAAACCACATAAACAAGAGTTTTTGAGGCTCACTTTTAAACCGAATTCCCAAATGTTTTGATGAACAAACACTTAAACAAATTTCTTAGAAATAAATCTCACTTCCCTTCTAATATATCCTAATACTTAGATGAAGTAGAAAATCTATGTCTAGCGCACAACCAACTCTCACAAGAGTTAATGAAATAAAGAATAAATGTTTGAAAGTTTGATGAATGTTAAGAAGTATAATTGTAATAGACGAGTATCTTAACTTCATTTGAGCTCTATGAGTAGTTTATATAGATAAACAAATTAAAAATATGGTTGGAGGCATTGATTGTGTCTCTAAAGTCTTCTAAACATCCTTGAGTGTTTTTCAAACTTTTACAGCAAAAATGATGCTCACGGTCGTAAGGAGCAGGTCCTGGGTCATGAGGGTCAACCTGGGGACTGTTAGAGTTTGAAATTTGCTTATTTTTGCCCGTTATGAGCTGTCTAAAGTGTCCTCACAAGCTGCTCATGACCATGACCAGCGTTCATGATTGTCATTGTCTAAAACAGCTGAAATGACTCAAAATAAGCACCAACAATGGACAGCTCATGACCAGCTCGTGAAGAGACACCTATAAGTCCAAAAAATTTATTTTTTTGGCTTCTTTTGCATCATTTAACTTAGGCACTTGCACTGATTCATGTACTTCATAAAACACATGTTAAATACTCCTTTAAAGAGTATTTCATATTTTCAAGCTTTGAACAACTTAAATTAAGTTCCTACACACTTAAATAAAATCATTAACAACTTGATAAGTGTGAAAAATAGTGAATTTTGACCACTAAATTGTTATGTTTTTATATGTTAAAGTGTTTATTTTATTCTTGAATGTTGGTATTTTACTTAAATTCCATGAAAAGTAGGTTTTTAAAGGTTTGTATAATTTTTGTTGATTTTTGGTTTATTTTTAGTTTAATTTTGGTGTTTTGGTGTTCATTGGTTAGGTGTGCCCAAGTTTGCATTATGCAAGTGGAAATTATAATGGAACTTGAAGAGGAAAGGTCAAAATCTCCATGAATTAAAGATGTAGAGGCATGCACAACCATGCACATGGAAGTGCATGGCCAATCCTGAGCTTGAAAATTTCACTTCATAGAACAGATAGTGATGCACAGTTGTGCATCAAAATCTGCACAGCCATGTACCAAATGCATAGCCATGCACACGATCAATCCTAGTTTGATGATTCCTGAGACAGGAGAAATACATAGTCGTGTGCACAACCAATCCTGGTTCGATGATTTTTGGAGCAGCAGTGATGCACAACCATGCATATGGAAGTCTATAACCGTGCACTTCGGCAGAAATCAATTTTGGAAACTATTTTTAGGGCTTATTTGAGAACTTATATAAATACCCTTTGTTTTACCTCTTTTACACCGGTTAGTTGGTTTGAATTTCAATTAGTCAATTTTATCTTTTGCTATAGAAGAAATTTATTTTTCATTTTTCGCTTTGGATTATTACTCAAGCGTTATCAAGGCTAGAGGATTGAGGAACATTTTGCAATCACTTTTAAGAGAATAAAAAGAGGTTTTGTCCTCTTTATTTTTAGGACTTAAATTAATATTATATGATGGCTGTGTTTGCATTATTAAATTCTTCTTCTTCTATTTTCTTTTTAATTGCTATAAGTAGTTAAATTAATTGTTGGGGTTTTTAGACCCGACTCAAGAATGAATTTAATAGGTTATATTCCTTATCACTAAACATATTAACCATGATTATTATTGAACCTAGTCCTTTCCTAGGCTTGATCACCCTAGGAATTGATTTACACAACGGGATGAGATCGAGAGAAGATCCATGTTCGGAATAAAATAATAATCTATTAATTAATCAAAATAGGTTGAGAAATGATTTGGTTGGTTAGTATCCCTTGTATGGCTTACTTAGTTATCAAAAATAATTAATTATCCTAGGAGTGAGAGCTAATCACTTGGATAGTTATTATGGTTGGTAGAATTATGAGTGCTCGAGAGGGACTTTCATATGTCTAAAGATGCCTAGGGAATGGAATAAATTCATAAGTGATAGGAAAACTAACATGATCTTTAGCTAAAATTGAGCTAGGGATTAAAAACCCTAACCTTTATTATATTGATGAATTTTTTGTTAGTTAAAGTTTATTTTATAGCTCTGTTTAAATTTCTAGTTAAATTAATTTCATTTTTCTTTTTAGTGACATCTTTCTTTGGTTTTCTAAACAAATAAATACAAAAAGTAATCCAATATTTAACATCTACTCCTTGTGGGATCGATAATCTTTTACTACTTAAATGACTCTATGCGCTTGCATATCACACACACCACAACTTAAATTTTTTGTCAAAGTCAAAATTAAGAGCATGACCATGCAAATGGTCAATAATGTTGATTGGTAGATGTTGTAGATCAATGATGAGTGGTTGTTGATTGTAAATGGACCATTGTTCCCCTGTATTTATAATAATAACCACAAACTTCCCCAGTAAATTTTTTTCTCCATCTGTCGTCAATTGGAGAATTGATTGTCTGTAACCTTCACCCTTTGGTTCGCTTCCCTAAGGAATCATGCTTCTTTATTTCTTTTTTGAAATCTTCTTGCTTTATCACCAAGTTGCCTCTTCAATAGTTAGTTTCCATCTCTAAAATCTTCATGTCTTGGCCATTAAGCTATACTGGTTATGGGCTGGGCTTTTTTAATTTTTTTTGGTTTTTTAAATTTTAAGTAATCTAAACGGGGTCAATAATTTAATGGGCTTTAACATATTTCAACCCAAGATTCAAAACATGGCATAAACAATAGTCCCCGCATGTAATTAAATTGAATTAAGCCCAAAGCTAATTATATGTAAAATAAAGGCCAATAAATATTCATTTAGCTTAAACTCTCTTCTCCAATCTTTCATTCTTTTGTTCTAAAAAATAGTCCTAGTACATGCATTAACTATTTCTATCAAAGTGGCAAAAATGAGTAGCAAGCTATTATGAAATTCCCTCCACTTCCCCAAGCTCTCAAGCTCAACCAAGATCTTCTTCTTCCGTAGAAAAAAATTTTAATTCAATTTTTGGAGAAATTAATGAGAGTTAATCAATTAATTGCTCGTTAATTTTCTCAATTCCCTAAGAAAATCTAGTGTTTCATTCTTCAAATTCTCCTGAATCTTTACTTTCTTTCCTAAATTATTCTCAAAATTCAAACAACCAGTTGATTAATTACTCAAAACCTACAACACCCAATTTTATTTTCTCAAATTTTCACAACTCTTGTAGTCCAAAAATATCTAATTTTTATTTTCTCCAAATTTTCCTTTCTTTTTTTCTCTTTATTTTTCTTGCATCGATCTCACCTAAATCACCATGCAAGATGCTGTCGTCTCCTCCACTTAGTCACTGTCGTCAGGTTCTATCATGGAGTAATAGCTTGTTGCTGTCACCAAGCCGTATCTTTGCATGGCTATCTCCTCCGCAACCAATGCCATTACCTCTTTCGCCCAACACAACCCCGAATGTCTTCGCTAGGCTGCTTCATGCAGCACAACTTCATCGCCAGCCATCCACAAGTAGACGGACTTGCACGGCAGGGTTGTCTTTTCTTATAGTCCTGACATTAACCCCGACCAAGCACCAACTATACATAACTAGTAAACAAGCTTCAAAGCTTCTATATTTTCAACTAAAGCTAGCTCACCCATTGGGTTCACATTCTTTGCAACTAGTTTGAACAATTTTGAACCACTTCCCTAAAAAAATTCGCAATTCAAAACATATTCTAGAAGAAGCAAAAAGGTATTTTTTTTATGAATGAACTTGTACTATGAGAATTAATTTTAGATTAATTGTAATCTTGATGTGTATCCATGTGGTTTAAAGCTGTTTGTTGCTTTGTGGACAATTTGGTGATAAAATTTATGTTCTTGTTCTTGGAAGAATAAATTTTTGGTTAAGAACATTAGGAATTTGCTAATTAAATTTTTGTCAGCCGAAGAATTCAAATGCTTTAATTCGCATTGCTCCAAGAATTTTGATTGACATTTTTAGACATATTAGCTTGCTTTTAGTTGAAAATTTTTTGTATTTAATTTATTGATTTTCTTTCTCTTTGGTTTTGCCAATCTCATGTTGAAATTTTGCACTTTAATCATGGCATAATGCAAGTTTCACTTAGGGTGTATGTGTTTAAACCGAAAAGATTGAACTTGCAAAGTTCAATATGCTTTAAGCTCAAATTAATTTAGTATTTAGTTTGATGATATTTGCATTTATGCACTTGTTCTTCTCTTAGCTTAAATTTAATTTAATTTTAGCTTGTTTTGGCTTTGAAAATCATGAATTTTGGCAATTTATGATTTTTAACATGGTGCATATCTTTCTTTTGCCAAAACAAGAATTTATTCATGACCAAGTTGATGCTTTGTTTTGACCATCATTGGGTGATCTTGAAACAAGTGGTCATGTTTTGATTTATTTAGTCAAATTTTTATTCAGCTCAATTTAGCCAATTGTTATTGATGATTTAGAAACTTCAACTTGATGGCCTAAAAAGAAAAAGATATATTTACATGGTTATTTAATAAAATTCATAGCATACCAAAACTTTTTGAATTTTATGAATTTTATGAGAATAGCCATCATTTTTCCCAAGGCTTCCATGTTCACATAAACTTGGTTATGTATGAGCTATTTTAGTTTTACCCGAAATATAAGGGAATATTTCTGGCTTTCACCAAGCTTATTTGCTCTTTTGTACATATTTTGAGTGGAATTGAGCCTCTTTACTAGCTTTGGAATTTATTTTAGCAACAAGTGCAAAACTAATAATTTGATAAGCAAACATAACTTTTGGTTTAATAAACCAAACAACAACTCTTTAGCCTAGTTGTAATTTTGGCTCTTAGAACCAAAATAAAATGGATGTCTTGCTTTTGTTCTTTGGCACTTTGCACTAAGATTTATTTCCTCTTTAATCCTTTTGACAAACTATGATCGATCAGGAGATCACGATCACGAGGATCTGTGAGCTTATAGCATCGGGGCACACAGGCTAATGGCGACTATCTACTGGTTTCTTCTGTTTGTTGTTGTTGGTTGGAGGGTCTGCCTAATTAGGCTTCATAGATTAGAGTCGCTACCCAACTTGAATCAGGAAGAAGTGAAAAACTCACTTCCATAACCAAAGAATCCGAGTTCGAGGGGTAAGAGTTACTTATCCTGTTTCTTATTATACATGTTGCTCATTTATTCACTACTTCACCCTAGTTTCAGTTTTATGATGCATTTACCACATACAAGCATTGGTCAGTTTAAATAAAACATGGGATAATTGGATAGACGAGCATGCATCACATGATAAACAAGTAAACATCAATTAAGCAAATAAGCATGTAAGCATGTAAACATGTAAACATGTAGCACACAACCATGCAAGAAATAAAAAAAACTAAGAAAATAGACAAAATGAGAAAACAGGGAAAGGGATTAAGGATTATAACCCGATGAAAAGCCTATTCTAATAGATACATCCAAAATAAAAATAAATGGGGGAATCATGATTAAGGATTACATTGCCTTGGAAAAGCCTATTCTATTAATTACATAAAAATAAAAATAAAAAGAATAAAAATCATATTCTAATAATCCTGCCAAACAAAGGTCAGTTCTCATACACATGTAAGCACACATCACATGTAGGACAATTTAGTATATTCCATTCATTCATAGTTGGAGTAATAAATGAAAGGAGTAGTTAACACATAAACAAACAAGGATGCTAATGTATGCATATGCAAAAATTAAAAAGTTGGGTACTTTAGTGTGAAGTCACCACTTTTATTATTAGAAATAAGATATTTATGATGATGCAAATGAATAAAAGGATATAATAGGAAGGTACAAAAAGATGATGAAAATGATAAAAATATTATTCTCAACATAAAAATATTAACTTTATAATTGAAATAATAAATTTATCAAAGAAAATAACAAAATGATAAGGATGCAATTAATATAATGAAAATATGTTAAAATGCAGAATTAAAAATATTAAAGTGGCAAGGATGTCATCTTCACCATAAAAATATCTATTTTATGATAAAAATGTCAATTCAGCCCCTAAAAGCCATAAAGGTAATAAAAATCACAAAAATACAATAAAAATAATACAAATACAACAATATTAATACCAATAAATAAAATTAAAGAAACAAATAAGTTAAAGTGATAAAGATGATATTTTTACCATAAACATATAAACTTTATGATAAGAATATCAAATTTACCTTAAAAAGCATAAATATGGGGAAAATAGTAAAAATACTATAAAAATCATGAAATGCAGAAATAAATATTTGAATAAATGAAAATGACAGAAATAAAAATATTAAAATGATAAAGATGATATTTTTACCATAAAAATATAAACTTTATAATAAAAACGCCATATTTATCATAAAAAACATAAATGGAATAAAAATTGCAAAAAAGCAATAAAATAATAAAAATGCTGAAATATTGATAAAAATAAATAAAATACAGAAATAAATAATTTAAAATGATAAAGGTGATATTGTTACCATAAAAATATGAACTTTATGATAAAAACATCAAATTTATCATAAAAAACATAAATACAATAAAAATTGTAGAAAGCACTAAAAATAGTAAAAATATAGAATTAAATACATAAACAAATAAAGGTGACAGAAATAAATATATAAAAATAATAAAGATGATATTTTTACC
>CATIWM010666361.1:0-29509 GCA_949671775.1 Mallotus repandus
ATCCCGTCCTTTTGAGTTGTAAGCAATGTCCCTTCGCTTTGTGAAAGGGATTTTACTTTTATCTCCTTAATGGACTAATTCGAATCAACAATGAAGGAAAGAGTCAAATAGAAGGATAAGCAAAAGAAATAAAATAGGATCAGGTAAATAAAGAATAGGATAAGGTAAATATTGTTGAAAGAATAGAATCATGCCCATTTGGAAGATGTTTTAGTGTCGAATAGAAGCCAGGCCAGGGCAAGAAGAGTTATAACAGTCTTAATATTAACATACTATTAATTATTATTATTATTATCACATATATTATTATTATTACATATATGGTAGTTGTGGTAGGTAAGAATCATACGTGGAATCTCAGGACCTCAACCTAAACTAGTTGCTGTAGGTCTCATTGGCAAACTCAATGAAGTCTTGGATTTAAGCAACATCTTAGGTACACAATGTTTGCAAGAAATTGAATTCCCAAGGCTCCTTCCTCTCACACGAACTTACATATTCACCAAAAATAAATGATTTTGCAAAATGAATCTGATAAAAACTTATTGTATTCCTATGTACTTTTCCCCAAACTCAATTTTAATGCAACCAAGAACCCAAATTCGAGAAAAAAAAATTCTTTGTTTTTACAAATATAACACTAGTGTATACATATATGTACTTTTACTGTCTATTGTAATCGTGTACAGAAGAATATAGATGGAGGAAGACATGGATATGAAGAAAAAAAAAAAGAATGAAATCTTTCACCGGTCCAGAAGCAACCTGAAACTGAAATCATATGGCATCACCTCTACCAGCTGCAAAAGCTGTTCTCTCCCTTTTCTCTCAAGGCATTTAACTGCTTCATTCCTGAGTTCATCAGGTAGCTGCAGACATACCCAATCAAGCAGCGATTCTATGTCCTTGGCAAAGTCTAATAGATACCAATCTAACAATTTAGGAATAATCAACTTGTTGGTCTTTGAAATCCCAACTGTTGCCTGTAGGTAGTCTCTTTTTGCTGCTTCTAACTCCTCCTCAACATTAGATGCTGTATATACTCTTACCTGCACTTGCATGATTTCAGATGTCAGCAACCGCACAAGACAACACAACAATGTAAATTAATACATATCACTAAAATGGTTGCTGATTCTGACAACAGCATCAAACAAGTCTGGTGCTGAAAACCTTTTACTAAACGGTAGTGGATGCATTAATGTACATGAGTTGATTATATGCATTGCAGTGCCTGCATGCTTGCTCAATATAGAAAGGAAAATTTTAACCTGTACCCAAGTACGAGCCCCCCATAGTCTTTGAGACAACAAAAATGATTTTCAGACAGGGCCGTACGGCGGGTGTGGGGTAAGATTATAAAACATGGTTAGCTGACCAGGCCTCTACAAGTGTCTATATATGGGAAGAAACATACTGCAGGTGATGACCAGCTTCCACAGGAGAGTGCGAATGTAACTAAAGGTTCAGACCACTCCAATCCAAAAATATTCCGTGCTTTCATCTCATCAATCTTTCCAGCTTTTGGACAGGTCTACATGTTATAATAAAAAGATTCTACAGTGGTCAGTGCAAATAGTACAAAATGATAGAGGATTCCAACATAAATTTCAATCAGTGCTTAAAATATAACAAGAAAACAGCAATGTAGTTGTGACAAAACCAACTTACAAACTTTAGGTGATAAGGAAGTCTCAAGATGAAATGCTCAATTGTAATTGCATTTAGCAGTCGTCCCCCTACAGTTATTGTTGCCTGAGGAAAGCACAGTTCGAATTATATCAACAAAATCATCATCCAAAGCCAAATCTTACATAAAGAAAAATTCTTTCCATTAAATACAATGGTGAGTACATGCAATTAAGGTCAATTTCTATATACTTTGATGTTAAGTACTATTTAGCAGCTTATAGATCTTCACTCAAGTATTCTAAGAAAACCTTCTTAAAATAAAAGCCAAAACAAGAACAAAATCATTGGCATACGGACATTATGCTGCATATAGTGATAGCGATGAAATTTCAGGGCAGGTTCTAGATTATGGATAAGTATACAAAATTATAAAATAATAAGTAATTGATCCATATTGGAGAAACCATTATAATTGAACTTTCAGAAGATTTTAGAGCAGAAGTTTGCTTGAATAAACAAGTAAATACACTGTACCTTTTGCATTAGTGCCACAACCATTTCAGGAGTCTTGGGTATACCATGCTCCAAAATTGCCTGAAAGGTTATCAGTTCAGTTCCATAAACTATGATATAGCATTTTTGCAGTAACTTCTAATGTTTTTTTTTTTTTCCCAGTTCATAATCATAAAGTTCCAATATCATATAATATATATATATATATATATTTTGTAGATATGAAGTTTTGTTATTGAAAACGTAAAATATATTCAGGCCAGAGTTCTTACATTCATTATGCACGAATTATAAGTGTTTATCCAGAAAGCAAGCTTTTGCTGATGCGTAAGATCCTCCAAACTTACAGAGGCAAGCTTTCCAAGTAGGAACCTGAATGCAGTCATAAATATGGAGTGAGAACAACAAACAATAGGCATTTCAACTTTAAAATCATTTAAGAGCTCAGAAAAACTTACTTTACTCTATGGATCAAAAACAAAGCACTAGTCATGCTGCTTAGATCAATTGAACTAGTTTCAATTGCACAAAGATGCTTATAGTGCCCAATATCTCTAGTTGTAGACTTGGCAGAGATATCATAAGGATCACAAGCCGCACTTTCTTGATTGTCATGGACAGAAACTATGGTTGATCGCATTGATAAAGTCCCTGATTCCGGTGCTTTCTCCTTAAACGTTGTCATTCGTAACAAAATGCTGCACAAGCACTTCAATATATCCTCAGACACCTTATTTGGCGTTACGTTAGTTTCTGATACTCTGTCATCTGAATTGCCAGAGGTGCTTTCTTGTGCTCTTTCCTGTTCTGCTAATCTGCAATCTAACTGAACAACAGTATTGACAATTTTAAGGAACAAAACATAGGGAGAATGATAATTCACTATAGACACTGCTGACAAGTTATGCATTTGTACCTTCAATGGATCCAAGCACTTCTCCGGGGTTACATGCTTGCTTGACATTCTCTTTATTGGAGTCACAACTTTTGCATTTTTCTTATCTGGAGACTGTTTATCCTTCAAAGAATTAGTATATGACCGATTCTCCTTTCCTCGTCCATCACCCACAAGAAATGAAGAGGAACTGGGTTTACCAGAAGCTTGTTTCCCATGTGGGGACTTATTGGAACTATGAGCTGATCGATCAAACGTAGAGTCAGAGGAAGTTAGTTTTCGAGTTGAAGTACTTCTAGCAAGACAAGGTTGAGGCCTGGCTGCAAATGAAGCTGAATTGAACTCATTATGTGAGAGTGACTTTGATCGTGCATGTTTCGGCCTTGTAGGCGAAGGTTGCTCAACTGCATCATTGGAATTCTCCACATTCTTCTTGGAGGAAACGTAGACAGCTTCCTGATAAAGTCCTTGTCTAAAATTCACAATTTGCTCTTCAAGGCGAACAACCTCCTCTTCTAAAACAGCTACTTCAGCCAGCAGCTCTAATGTCTGAAATATAACAATATCATATTCCACATTACAAACTTTAAATAAACAAAAACTTCCACATTACAAATGCATCTGGGTACCACCCATCTCTTTGCAATTGATCCTCGTCAACACACATACAGAAAGAGAAAAAGATCTAACAAATAGAATACTGAATTTTACTAACATAAGGTGGAAGATAAGGAGGCAAACGAGGTAGAGCTCCCAAAGGCCTAGTAAAAGCTCTCTCCAATGCTCTATGAACATTCTCTTCATGTCTAAGCTTCTTCTTTAGCTTATCAACCTGCAAAATTTGAGAGCATAACAATCAGATTGAACTCTCCATTAGATTAAAAGCAATAAAGATAACACAAATACTTACATCTTGCAGTAAGGCTAATTTTCTTTCCCTGTTCAATCGACGACGATTCACTGAATATTTCTGGGCACCTCCTGCTCTACTTCCTTTAGTATCCATATTCTGCTTCTGTGCAAATTTCCAATAACAAGTGTTAACTGATAAACATTATTAAAGTATGAAGCTGGGAGTAAGGTAAGGTGGGCAAAAAAGGAAAAAAGAAAAAAAAAGAATAGCAGAAGCTATATATTCTTTTCTTGAGATGAGTGAAAGAACCCAATGCAGATTTTGGATCTAAAGTACATAACTTTTTCATTTATCACTTAATCTGGAAGAAACATTTGATTAGTTAAAACCCACTTCACCACTTGATCAGATAAACTTAAATACCCATTTCAGAAACCAAATCATCATTAAAAAAAAACCATGCAATTTCTTGAATGTAACAGGAACAGGAACAAGAACCAGAAAATATTAAAAAAGTAAAGAATGAGAAGAAGAAGTAAATTACTTTATTGTCAGTAGTATTATCAAGATTGTTTAAAGGAGCTTTCATGGCCTGAAGAGCAGTGCGGACTCTATTGTTCATCTTTTACTCAACTGAACAACAGCACCAAAACCAATTACATAAGATAAACTACAACCCTGAAACCAAAAACCATTAAAAGAACCCAAACAAAGATTAATAATAACCATGTGAAAAGAAAAAAATCATTAAAGAACAGTACTTGACTTCTTTTTTTGTTTTTTGCTTTTCTTTTCTTTTACAGAGAGCGGGAAACTTGAAAAGTATATAGAACAGAAATGGCTTTTCTAGTATTATTATGCAGCCTGCAACTCTACTTACTACAGTGTCGCTAAATGTGAATTATATAATAAAAAAAAGAGTTTATGAGCTGAGAAAATAATAAAGCAAGAAAAAGAGAAGGCAAAATCTTGAAGAGTGTGAGATGTGAGGAAGAAAGCAACAAAAGGCGAAAGCAAGAAGAAGATAGAAAACGACGAGAAATCTTTCTATACTAATAAGAAGAAAAAAGAGTCATCCAAGAAATGGGTAACAGCCAATCATTAAACAGACAAAAACTAAACTTCACTACATCATTAAAATTAATCAAACAAACGCTAACATCAAACATCACATTAAAACAAAAGAAACCATTTTCTATCTCAATTCCAAACAGCAACAAACATTAATTGCTATAGTATATATACATATCATAAGTTCAGTTCCACCTTCGCATGCAATTGTTATTAAGAGAGTTGAACGCAATATTGCAAGTGTTTGTGTGTCTGTGAATGTGGGTTAACTGGTATCATCAACACTATTCTCTATTACCAACTACCTCTGGCTCTATCCTCTCTTGTTCTTCTTCTTCTTCTTCTTATTTTCTTATCTCTTGGCTGCTATATTACTATTACACGCCAGACTTGCATATTTCGAGTGTAAATATACATAAAATATTTATGTATATTTACACTCAGAATAAATAATTTTTTTTTTATGTGAAAACATATACAATAAAATTATTCAAAAAGAAAATATGTTTATATTTATATATTTATATAAATTCATGCAAATTCAATTTAAGTTAAAAGTTTTTCTTTTTTATAATATTTATGGTTATGATATATGTTATATTTTTCTTTTTTTAACTTTTTTTATTCTTATTTGATAACGGCAAGTGACAGTCACATGGCAAGAAGCAGCATAAGATATGTGGGGATGATTAGTACTTCTATATCTCACATTTGTGGTACATTTTTTTTTTAAAAAAGAAAAATAATATATGGATTTTTAATAAAAATAATAATAAAAAAGGAATTATTCTATGTATTCCTTATTATTTCAGTCAGTTTTACACCATAAAATGGACTATAATAATGCTGAAGGGTATAAATTATTTTGTTCATAATATTACAATGATTTTTGTTGATCATTAATTTTAATTCAAAAAATTCTACTTAAACAATGAAATTAATTTCTAGCATTACACATAACGTAATAATAACATGAGATAAAGGTCTAATTCTTGGAGATTTAGGGTCAAATCATATTGTCAATGATTTTCACTTGAAGAAAAGATGACTTCTATAATACAATCTACCAATATTTAATGGAAAAGGATAATGCTTAAGTAATACACATAATATAATGAAGACATCAAAAAATTGCTAGCCTATTATATGATTATAAATAAAGGTGTAATAAGCAGTCCAAAAGATAAAAAATTGTAAATATTTAAGTGTAAAGAGTAGGGTTCGAACTTCATTCTCTCGTCCAACTAAAAAAAATAGATTTTGATTTATAAACACATTGCTAACTACAACTAAAATGGGAATAATATTTAACTATTTACTATTTATCACACTGAATTACTTCGACTAATTAATGATGAGCATACATAGAGTACTGTATGATTAAATCAGATTCCTATAACATTCAATGTGTGTTGATGCTGATGGTGACTAGGACAGTGTGATAATGCCGTCAAAAGCAAGCAATTAGCTAATGAATAATCGACAAAATTAGTTGTTAATTAATCTCCATGAACCCCTTTGACTACTCAATTCACTCTTTTATTAATGCCACCATTTCTTTTCGTACCAGAAAATAATGTAACCAAAGAAAGGTAGATACATTATTAATTTAATTATTAGACTTTTAAAACGAGTAGAGAACAAACATAAAAACCAATTTCTGAATAATTATTACAAAATTATAAGAACTCTAATATAGGTTTTTCGACACAGTTGCTAACCAGTAGCTTTTATCATATTTTATATATATACTTTGATCATAAATTTAAATTTTATTAATGATACGTGAAATATTATTCCAACAATTTACGAATTTATTTAATTTTTATAAAAATAAATTGTACGATGACACTGGCCAACAAATTCTTATAGTACAAAATAAGCATCCAAAAAGACCACTATGCAAAGAGTAGTTAATGGAGACGTAAAACAGGACAACCACCCAACTTAGTCAACCTTTTTAAATTATTTATTTCATGTTTTTAATATCCAATTGGACAAGAAAAATAGCTACTTTCATTTTTTTATTCTTTTTAAGATAATAAAGTGATCCTATTTATCAATTTTACAAATTTTACTCTGTACTAAAAAAATAAATTTTAAAATTGATTCCACCATTACATATTAGATTTTTTTATCTTATACTACAAAACAAACACTTAATATTTAATTACTAATACTATAATGTAAGAAGATTATCAAATTTTTTATATGTTTTAAGTAGGATTTTGCAATTTTTCCGTGTTGCTTTTCAATTAAGGAAAAAAATTACTACATCCTTTCCTTCCTTTATATCTGACATTTTAGGAGTTTCATTTGAATTAAAAAATAATTAATTAATTTTAAATTTAGAAAAAAAAAATTAAAAGACTAAATTATTCTTAATTTTTGAAAGATTAAAAATTTATTGATAGATTAGCATTAATAACTTTGTAATGATAATGATAAGGAAAAAATTAGCAAAAAAAAGAATTTAAATTTTATTAATTGTTTAAAAGTGACAATTAAATATAATTTCACATGTTTTCTAAAATGTCAAATATAAAAAAATGGAGGGAGTATAACGCAGCAAAATAACTAAAGCAACTACAGTTTTAGCGTTTAAAGTTCACACACAAAAATATAAAAGTAGCTAATTTTTAAATGGTCATTTCTTTTCAAATAGTATTTTAAAATATAAGATTTAATTGCTATCGTTATTAATTTGTGAAATTTATTTTCACTTAAATTAAAAGAGAAAAATTAATTTTTATTATACAGTTTATTAATGTCTAAATTATATAATTTATATTAATAAAAAATTAAATATAATGACCTAATTATGCATAATATTCAAAATTATTTAATCATAATGGAAAGGTTGCCTAAAAGTAGACTTTGGAATATATACAATAATAGCAATTTTAAGATGAAGTTTAGTTATATGAATTAATTAACCTGTACTTTTTGGCATATATATATATTTTTTTTTAATGGCATACTTTTTGGCATATTATATTAGCCAAAGCACGTGATCAGCCTGCTGGATTACTTTTAATATGTTCCATACTTAAAAAAAAAAATGTGGTTGTGGCCAATGCATTTGCAATACCCACTAAAAATCCCACTTTCCATTAGCATATGCTTTTGCAGACTCCCACATACAACATCATTACATAATCTTTTGTCAGCAAAAACTAAAAAAAAAAATTTAAAAAAAGCAATCAATATCATATATTATATATAATTTTGTTAACTAAAGTTAAAATGTTTATTGTTATGAAGTGGCTGTAGGCTTTAAATTTAATTTTTCTGTTTGTAGAATTAATTTTTATTTATTTTAATAGAAAATTTTATTTTTTTACTCGATAATTCTTGAGAAAACTATTTATGTAATTAAGTAATTGATTTTTTTAATTTATAGAAATAACTCAAATGTCAATTGACAAATTTTTTAATTATATTCATTACTTTCTATAAAAAATTATTAAAAAAATTCTAAAATATAATTTTGTCATCTGATTAGCAATAAACGTTTCAGGCTGTCTTTAATGAAATAGTGACTGATATGATACATGTATATATATATATATATATATATATATATATTATTGTGGAAAATCTATTAATATGGCATTAAATCTCGTACGTCTCTATACAAAAGTCAGACATTAGAGTATGAACTAAGAAATTAGCAATTTTACTTCAGCTTGCAGCTCTAATAGTGATGATGGTAGCTTCCACATTAATTTTCACACTGTTTCTAATTTCTAATTAAAATTAAAAAAAAAAAAAAAACACCTCTCATGTTCACACATATATAGAGAGTTATGTATGTGTGTGTTAGTGGGAGACATCCCTCTTCTTCATACATATACATCAAACTTTTGATAATGAGATGCAGGTCATGCGTCACGCCTTTGAAATCATTGTGTAACTCTTTAATTTCTCCTCCTACTGATCTTATGGATGATCAGAAATCGAGTCTCTATTTTCTCTTTCTCAACTCTTTAGTTTATTGCTCTCAACCCTTTTCTTTGTTAATTTAAGACAAGAAAAGTTTATACAGGAATTCAGATTCTTCTTCACATCTTATGTCACAATATAAATATAGGTAAATTGTTATATGTTATTTGTATTTTGGCCTAATACATTATTTTATCTATGACATTTAAAAAAATATTTATTTATCTCTGATATTTGTAACAGTTAACACTTATTAGCCCTCTCTCAAAGATAAAATAGTACACAAATTTACAAATGTCAGGAATAAATTAATATTTTTTTCAAATGTTAAGAATGAAATAGTGTATTAGATCAAAATACATGAGATAAATAGTAATTTATCCTATAAATATTGAGTATTTTAGGATTAATATATTCAACAATTAAATGCTAGCTAGGTACTTACACTTTTAACATATGATGCCAAAACTTTACATCTTAAAAAAATTAAACCTTTTAAACTGATAAATAATCATAATATTTTTATTCAATTGTTCATTTAATATTTGAGATGCTTACACAAAAAAAAAATATATATATATATGAAAACATATTATTTAGTTATTAGATATAAATTTAGCATCAATTTTTCTCAAACTGAACTAAAATTGTCTTTAATGTCTGAAAAAATTAATAATATTTATACTAAATAAAAGAAATCTTATGTAATTTTAAGGCCAAAAACTTGCTTAATTTTCATCTATATTTCTTTAGCCTGGCTTCAAAAAATATATTATAAAGAAGTCGAGTCAATAGTTTATTGTTATTTACATATGAGGAGAAGAAGATGAAATTCAATTCTAAATACTTTCTGATAATGCATTATTAATTAAACATATGTTGAGTAGTATGAGTTAAATTAATTGTTGAAAAATTTTTATCATTCTTATAATTATGTTTGGATCGAAGTGAACTAGTTAGAATTTAGTAGATTTGGGAAATTAGTGTAGAAAAAAAAGTGAAAAGACTTGTGGTTATTTACATAAATAAAATTAAAGGTAGGAAAATTCCATTGAAGAAACTGTAAAATGGTCCCAAAAGAGAGTGACCTGTATGAACTTTATTGTTTGCAATTGAAGCAAACATACATGGTCCCAAACATCAAGAGACAAGGGTGGGTAGGTGACCCATGCATCATGGAATTTAGGGCTCATTGGATTGTATGTGGGGTTAGTCCTACCCTAAAACTATACAAATACTGAACCAGTCTTTGATGCAAAATTCAGGAAAAAGGGCAAACGCAGAGCCACATGCAAAATATTAAATAAATTTATAAACCTATAAATAAATTAAAAAAATTATCTTCCTTATTCTTTAGTTTTTTAAAACGAAATAATTCGTTTTATTTTTTTTTTTCTGTAAAGCAAGTGGTTTTTTCATTTGTTAGTTATATAAAAATTGGTATAAAACATTCATCCTAATTACTGATCATACCATAAAGAAATGAGTAGTTACAACATTACCACCAAACAACAAAGTATAGAACTTGCATCTACTAACCATCGTTGAAATCAGTTAAGAAAACTATTCTTGTTTAAGGGATATTTCAGATTTAAATTATAGTATATACAGTCATAATGAATTAATTGTTGAAAATTTTTTACTACCCTTATAGTCTTTTTAGATCAAATTGAATTAGTTAGAATCTAATGGACTCTCAATATTAATAGTTTAAACTAAAAAAAAATCATCTTTTTTTACAGGCAAAATATCAAAGTTTTATAATAATCAAAAGAGAAATACTGAAATGTAAAAATTATATAAAAGCAGTAAACATAAGAGAAAAAATTAGTTAACAACAACAAATTGCAAGATTTCATAAATTATGATTCATATGATAATTGAATCAAATAATTCACCAATATAAAAACAATAATTAATTAGATCAATATGTAACAAGATTCTTAAACATGTTGTGTGTTTGAACATATCATATCAGTGCACCGTTGGAGATAAGCTCCATAAAGCTGGACAAACACAAGGGAAAATTGGTTTCTATTTTGTGTCAATTAGTGGGTTTTGTTTGTTATTTTTGCTATTGTTGTTGTCATTGTGAGTTGTTGGTTGGCTGCGTTGGAAAAAGGTGGTGGTCAATTGCATGCCTTTGCTGGCAAACCATTGAGTCATTTTTGTGGGTTCCCTTTGTCCTACACCTAGTACATAATGTCACATGACCTCAATCCAGAATTCTTTTAAAAACTATATATGTATAATTTCCTTATAATTTTCACCCATGTCTATTTGTGTCTAAGTCACAAACATGCATGATGATAGTTCATTGATGGTTCTGATATTTTGTTCAACTTCTGACTATTTTGAAGTGGGATGAATTTTATAAAAATAAAATTTTTTCAATATCTATTTTTTTAAATATAAAATATAAAATTTTAATTTTAATTTTTATATTTTTTATTTAATTGATTTTGATGGAAAAATACCTAAATTTTTAGTTTATTTAATAAAAAATATTTTTTTTTCTTGTTAGCGAAAATTCAATCTATATATAAATTAATAAATGAGTAATTTAGTAGCAATTTTTTTATTAATTCGTGAATATAAAAAGCACTTAAACAATTATCTTAAAAGCTATTTTTTTTAACAACTAGTTTAGATAACTAAGTTTCATAACTGAGAATGGAAGAGTAAGAGAAATTAAAAAATAAAACTCTGCTTTCATTCAAATATTTTAATCCGTAACAAAATATTTTACCATCTATTTTAAATAAGTCAGGCTAGAAACTACTCAAATATTAGTGCATTAACATGTGTTATTCTTTTTCTTTGTGATAATAAGACATCCCGAAAAAAAAAAAGCTGATAAGATGATTTTGACAAGAGAATAAAGAAAAGGAAAATACAATGAATCAAGAACTCCATTTTTTATTACCATGTCACCAGACTCGAACACTATTTATTATGATCAGAATCAAAGATAAGAAAGTTATTACACGAAGTACATATATTTAGCAACAGCTTGGCTCGATAATTTACAGAGAAAAAGCAACTAACCCATCCCTGTCTCATATAAGCTGTTGTAGGATATGAAAAGTACCCAAGAGAAATAGCCCATTGGAATGGATGCTGTGACACTCTATTTGCTATATATTTGTGGTTCATTAATGTGCTCTACAGATACAGATTAATGGACCACTTCTAACGGATCCAGATCCTCCCAAAACTAAACTAATATCCTCCTACAGCAAGGGAAAAAAAAGTTAATCTCTAATTGGTTAATTTTCTTCCATTTTATCCAGTTGTGTTGGTTGCATTTACATACCAAGTACAAGGTATTTGCTGTGGCCCTTAAAACTATGCATTGTACCATCTCACATTTTTACGGATGGTTATTTTATTTTTTTTGGAATTAAAGTTTTCATTGAAGAAAACTGGAACAATACTGCAGCTGCTTCAACCATGGCAAACAAGTAAAAATTCAAAATAAAGGATCTGATCTAAACAATTCATTCCAACATGCTTAAGTTACTAACTCGGTAACCACTTCATTTATACATGAAAAAATAACAAGACCAAATCAAACTACATATAGATCATCACAAAAAAATTTGTCATGCCAATCATTCTATAACTCGATTTATTTTGTGATAACTCTATCTAGCTGCTTTTTGGCCCAAAGAAAAAGAAAACAAACCACAATAAAACTTAAAAGACTAAACAAATAACCAAAGAGAGGTTGCATCCACTACACAAATCTTCCGCTACAGAAGCTACATGTTGCTCATGCTCTTCAGCTTCTTCTTCCTTTGATTTACTACTTCATTAATTTTCTTCAAAAAGTTTGTTCACTACATCTTCAAACCCACTAGATCTATAGATCTAGACTAAGATCTACTAATACTAAAGAAAAACTAGAAGAATTTGAGAGAAGACTTCAAATTCATGTTATTTAAATGTTAAAATCAGAAAAAAGAAAAAAAATTGAAGAAAATGGTGGTTTTTGGCCAAAAATCACCTTCAAGCCAAATCATTTGAGAAAAACCACTAAAATAGAGAGATATCCTTTCACTAAAACTCTCAGAGAGAGCACTTACAGATGGTTATTTAAAACAACTAAAGTTGAACTCTAATTAAATTTTTTTAAGAAAAATTGTTGAGATTGATGAAATAAAAATGACAAATTAGACTTATGAACTTGAAAAAATAGAAGTAGATATCAAATTAAAAAAAAAAAAAAGCTTTTGGTTGCAAAAAGTTACTAATAATTAAATATAATAAAATGACATGAAAAGAGAATTTTCTGTTCGCCCAAAATGTAATGGCTTCTGTCGTTAGAGTGTTGAGCGAAGTTCAAACCTTTTTTTTTTAACAACTGAAATTGATATTTCATTAAAAATTGATCAAAGTTACATACAAAGACTGATTTACTGAAGAAAATACAGTACTAATAAATTACAAAGAATTACAAGTACTGATCAATACAATAAAACAAGTAAATCAAATCTTGTCTGCAATGGATTCTGTCCAACAAATATGCCATTGGACAACTGAGTGTATGCAACCATGTGTTGCATACGTTTACTTCTCTATCAAATTTTCATTATTTATCATTACTTAAGAGTTCAAATTAGAAAGAAATAAAGGCACAAGACGAAGGCCCAAGCAAGCAAGAGATGATGATTGGAAGATAGGATTCTATTGTTAGGCAATGGTGGTAATGTCCTTATCTAGTTTCTCCATAGAAGTAATGCCAGCTCCTTTTGAGGAAAAAAAAAAATGGTCCCCTTAATAAAATGATTGTATGCAAGATCATAACTGTTGTTTTGTATTCCCTCTCGGAGAACATCAGCATTCTGTAGTCAACATCAACATTTCTATGGAGCTAAAATCCGTCTCATCTATATATATATATAATATGGTACTGCTCTGTGTGTGTGTTTGCGTTAACATGTACTGATGGCATGCAACATTTCTGCAAGCTTAAAGCTTGCCCACTACCCATTTCTGAAAGTTACAAGTTTCTAACAATCTTTATGGCAGAATTCTTGTTCACCATTCTTTGGTTTTTTGGGGGGTCGAGTCTTTTGCAATTATAGTGCACACATGCAGTGACAGTAGACAGTATAATAATACTGTTGGTGTAATGCATGCGCACATCATTTTCTATTTTTATTTCGAGTGCAACAACTGAACTAACTCTAGATATTGTATACAAGTCATAACCATAACCTTAAGTAACAATTGATTTTTTGTAAAGAAAATAATAAGTTCTAAAAACTTGCAAACAGATCGCAGAGTATATATATATATAACTCTTATTTGGTTTAATTCAACTAAAAATTTATTTCATTTTCAAATAAATCTTAATTAAAATTCATTTACAATTGAATTCTTATAAAGAGAGCTTGTTTAGTTTAAATGAATTTATAAATCCTAATTTTTTTTTAAAAATTGATTTAGTTATAAGTAATTCTATAAAATTAAAAAGTTGATATTGAAAATAAATTCTACAAAATTTTTATTTAAACCAAATCCACTCGCATAGATTTACAAATAATTTTCTTAAAATTTTCATTTATACCAAACATTGAGTTAACAGAATTTGCTAAATTAAGTGTAAAGTTGAAAAAAAAATGGTAACTAAGCCTTTCACTTAAAACACACACACATATATGTGTTTTTAAGTGAAAGGTTTAGTTACCATTTTTTTTTTAACAGAATAACTTACACTAATTAAAAGTGACAAGAAACTAAAAAATACAAGTCTTCTCGCGCTATGAAAAACCAATGACCAAACAAAACTATGCATCTAATTAAACTGTTACAGAAGAAACTAAACATAATACACAACAGAAAAATGAAATCCCAACAATGAAGTAAGAGTAATCATTTTAGCAGTTTTAGCAGCTATGAGGTAGACTTTGTAGCACACAAGTAATCCAGATCAATAATGTTGGATGCTATCTTCTACTCTAATGTCGGTTGACCTTAAGAGTTTAAGTTGAAATATCCAGTTCATAAAAAAAAAAAAAAAAAAAAAAAGTGTCAAGTGATGCATAGGTTACTCTCTTTTCTCCTTTATCCATTTATCTTTGCAAATGAAAAAGCATAGCACCTACAGTCACGATCAGAACACTTGCCTAATAAGAGCACCAATCAGGACAACAGTTACACCTTTACTTCTAATCATGGACTGAACATTAAAACAAAACCAATATTTACATCAATGCTAAAACAAAATTTTGCAGCTCAAAATGCTTGGAAGCAATGATTCAAGAAATGTACACATGCATGCAGCTATGCACAAAATAACTTTGAATCATTAATGCATGAGGAAAACTTTTGAAAAACTGAAAAAAGAAAAAAAAAAGTAGAAGAAATATACAGAGCCAACAAGATATTTAAAATTATTTGGTAAATTATCATTAACCTTCTTCTTGAATGCAACAACTTACTGATTTGGGCTGCATTTTGGTCACAAGGGCTTGTGGACCCCTTACAAAGAAGCTATTAGAATTGTTTTCTATCGCTATAGTTTTCACAGTTGTAGCATCCGAACTACCTGCTAAACGGAGTCCAGCCCAGATATCATATGTATACTCATCACCTACCTTTTTTTCTACCTCCCTCTGATTATAAAGTTTGGGTCCTGGAGCTCGAGCATGAGGAGCAATTGTAGATGTTGAAGCTGGTGAAGGAGTTGAGTACGACAAACTAGAGACAGCACTACCAACAGAAGGAAAAGTGGCAGAAGGCAGCAAAGTTTTTCTTGGCAATGAAGATTGCTCTGGATTAGCAGAGAAGCAATTGCTATTACAATGTTTCAAAGAATGCTTGGACTCCAGTACAGTTGCCTTTGATTTGGAAATAGGTTTGGCCACTTGAACCCTCCCACACTGCTGGTCAGCCACTTGAGTGAATAGGTTTCTAGCCTCAATAGGGTCAACATCACAAGATGGTGAACAAGTACGATTAGGAGTAAGAGATGTTACAGGAGACAATGGAGATGAAGGTGTAGAGTTCCCACTTTGACTACTTGAGACTTCAAAAAGTCCTGTTAAACCTGCAGAAACACCTTTTCTCTTCTTTCGCCTTCTTCCTTTCTCTTTTCCAATCTTCACAGTAAGGTTAGAGGGTTGAGAAGCTTCCAGTGTAATAGAATTCTCAACCACTGTAGATTTTGACAACAACGAGGGAACCTGTTTCTGATTTTCTGGAGTTGGTATCCCATTCTGTACAATTGACCCCTTGTCTAGATCTCCAAGTTGACGATCACGATATTTAAAACCAGATTCATCACGATATTTAAAACCAGATTCATTCTTTGAAATTTTTCCCTCTGTGACCGATCTTAATAAGCCATCTATTTCTGTGGATACAGAGGACTTATTGTTCTTCTGGTTATGATGCAGGCGAGAAGATTTTCCTGGACTTCTCACTGTGGTAATAGAGCTTTTGTCACTCTTATACAAGTAATCCTGAGAGCCAAAATTGATCACTTGTGGAAATATGCAACAAAATATCAGAAAGATCAAGGAAGCAGAAATAAGAACCACTGCAGAGAATTTCTTCAACCGCATCCAGAATACTGATTTCTTGCAAAGGTTGAACATGTATAGAGGTAGACTTGCCTTCATGGGTATCACAAGAATTCCACTGGCCAGGGCCAGTTCAAGATCTCTTTGTAACATTGTCGCATAAAAATCAGATTGGTATGATATCAGAAGCTTTGTTGACTCACCTGGTTCAAGTGAAAAACCATTGCAGGTATGAACCATAAAACCGTCCAACCCACACTCCATTCCAGAAACTTCAATCCGTTTTACCACAAGAGGCAAGTCTCCCATGTTTTTGGCGTACAGCTCTTTAGACAATGGCTGAGAACAAGCATAAGTAGTCTCCTCTGTAGGAGATAACAGGTCTGGAGTAGAGATATTCAGCGGAAATGGCAAGTTTAGATTAAACTCAATGGTCTGAACAGGCTCAGACCCCTCAAGGAGAACAAGAGAAAGTGATCCTCCAAATCCCCTCAAAGATAACCACTCCACACCAGAAAGATTGTTCCTTATCAGTGCAGAACTTGTCCACCCACATCGATTGGAAGGATGAAAAACAATTGGCCCAAAAGATGCTTTACTGTAAGGATGAACATAGGCCTCTGTTCGCGCACCCTCTGCCATTGAGAACCCATACCTACTCGTAGTGAACTCATTATGGACCAAAGAACCTACAGAAAGGGGCTGTACAGGACCATCTGTGCCCCTGCATCCATCAACAATTTCTCCTGAGTTAAGAATGAGCTGCATTATAACTGGCTGTTCGCTAGGATTCTTTACAGTGATCCACTTAGAGTGTTGAGTTCCAACCTGAACCATTGGGAAGAGTACTTCATGATCATCAAGAACAGACATGCGGTCTGTGATGCCTTGAGATTTCCAGTTCTCCAGTACAAATTCATCTCCTTCTGCAGTCTCCAAGGCCTTCAATATAAATTTATACCATTACACCAGATATTACGAACATATATTATGAAATATTAATGAACAAGGAAAGAAGAAGAAAAGATTAATTGATAGCACATTAATATCAATAATCAAATTCCCCTGGTTGCAGTTCTACAAAGAACTGCATTACATTATTGAAGGACTATACACCACCCCTGACACTGACTGCATGTCTCTGAGAATACACAAATACAGGCAACAACCACCAACTCAGAAGCAGGTGCAAGTGCGCACTTTTCCAATCCCACTCAGTTTAGGGCCATATTTACATAAAGATCTAGCTATAGTAAACCTTTTCACTCATGTAGCCCCACATTATCCTATGCCTACTCTCTTCAGCAACTTCAATATGGACATCCTTAAATACCAGTGCATTTGCTGACTTGCCAATTTGCTCCACTTAAAATATAGTGCAAATACAAGTTGGCACAAAACCTCATTATCAATTTTATCCCCAAATGTTCAAAGCTAGCACTATTATCCCCCAGCATTTTCAAAAAGTTAGTCAGCTAAGTTTAAATGATCCATGGCAGCCCATTTGAGAGCACATGATTTTTAGGTAATCAAACAGGAATTAAAATACATAGCATCTGTATTTTCAAGCTGAAACAATATAAGTGATTCAATTGCTCCATTTTCAGTCATGAATCAGAAATTTTAGCGTTCTTTTCATCATTTTTTACAGAAATGAATTTTTGTTGCAGATAGCCCTCTCACAGGGATGCTTAATAGATACATATGCTCCATGCACCAATTTTTATTTAACAGTGTCTCCTGCAGACCACTGAATATCAGTTTTATGGAGCATTTTGTGACTTTAAGGACTAATTAGAAGCCAATACTATTTGGAACAACTACTGAAAATTACAAGAATCAACATATTAGATAATAATATTAATAAGCATAGACTAAAAGCATTAGCATAAAATTCTGCACAGGAAGTCCACATCATGCATTGATGCACATAATGGAACAAACATCTTCAAGCCATGCCTACATTATGGGCATACAGATGGAAACCATGTAGCATCTTGTTAAATTACAAGTCAATTTGTTCCTCAAACAAGAGTAAATTCGACACTTTGTTCCTTCCTCCTTGAATTTCAATACTTCAGGATTCTTTGGTTTCATAACAATCAACGCTTTTCTTATAAGATCCTGCATGGCATGTTTCAAACAATATTGTTTTGAACCTATTCTTGAACCATTTTTAGACAATAGAAAACAAAAGTATGGATATTAATTTGAAGTCTTTAAGCATTGAGTTGTCAGAAATGGGATGTCTAAGGCATATAAGTTATTCAAACCTCAAGGAGGTTCTCTAATTTTCCAGGTTGACTTTTAGTTTTTGACTAATTTAAAGAAATCCAGGCTAGTTATCAGACTAGATAATTTCAAGTAAAAGGATGCAACGAATCATGTGATATAAGTATCAGGAAGATCACAAATTGGAAAAGAAGGTCAAAAATCAGCATACCATGATCTCTGATCGCAGCTGTGCGCTACTGTCCAATGATCCTGTCCTAATGCCAGATTCAGCATTTTCAGATTGAGGATCAAGTCCGACAGATGAACCCTTTTGATGTCTCAAACATATATGGAAAATGTTCTGGCAAGGAATTTCAATTTCAGGACTACTCGAGTCATTTGTCAATACAACTAATCTGCAATTATTATTTACATAGGATAAATCAGGTGGGGTCTCATGTAATTCATCGAACAGCTGAGTACATGTAACCATAGCAACTTGGGTAACAGTTCCTGGGAAAAGCAGCAAGCCGTGAATGTACTTCATCATGAAAACTTTTGTTGCTGCAACTTCACTAATCTTGACAACTTTTAACACATGAGGAGCCCCATTTCTCAAAGAGATAGCAATGAAAGCAGTGCTAGAATGACAAGGTACCAAAGCCTCAAGTGAAACTGAAACAGAACCTGCGTTACCATTATATGCAACTTTGCCATCCAGATCAATTTCAAGAGGAACCAAAATGGTATCAGGCTTATCCTGAGAAGACCTCAGCAACTGCAGACAAAAAGCACCAACTAACTGTACTTCAGATTCAAATGAGAAGTCCATCTCAATGACAGATGCACTACCAAGAGGACCGATCTCCCAATTTTCATGAGGCCTCATAGCCATCAATAGAAAATCAACTTGGCCACTCTTGACAACCAACCAATCCTCAAAATCCAGGAGGCTCAGCCTATCAGAATCTTGAAAGTTCTCTAGACTGCAGATTGCTTCAGTGTGATGGGAAATATTCCCTTGAGAAACAGATATCCAAGCACTTATTTCCCTTACATATAGGTTTTCATTGAAGGGATTAAACAGAGACAAATTCTTAATTACCTTCCCACTAGAAGAAGCATCTTTGTTTGAAACAGGACCGATTTTGTAAGGGGACTCAACAGCATACCCTTTAACCTGGACCAAAAAACCACCAGAGCTTGTCTGCAAGATCAAATGAGCTGAAGACAAACCCAACCATCTTGGTAAAAACACAAAACAAACTGAAGCTACTTCACCGGGTCCTAAGAAAAACTCACTAAAATTGCAAGGATAGAACTGTATATTGGTGCTAAATGGTTCATAGACATGTAAAATGCTGTCATTGCACGTATTAACTACTGTTAAGAAAGCTACTGAGGGAAAATACAAATGTTTATGTCCCCAGTCAAGAACTGGAGGGCTAATTTCTACATGAGGTGATGAAGAAACTTTAAAGGAACTAGACTTTGTCAACTCAGAGTTCATGTTCGGCCCAAAACTTTCGCTCTTGTTAATCATTAAAGGACCCTTACATGAAGAAAGATCATTTGGATTAGCACTACCCGTTTGCATGGATGATAATTCATTGATGCCTTCCATGGATTTCAAAGAACAAGAAACAGTCTGCCCATTCAATAACTCGAACATACCAGAATCTGACAGCCAGCTTCTGTTACTAGCACCCTTGCTCCCCCGAGTCAATCCTACAGATGACAGATTACGAGGTTCCCTCCTAGAAACTTCTGCAGAATCTGCTTTGTGCTTGTGCTCTTTATATGAAACACGAGGTAATGTCGAAACAAAGCAAAACGAATGAGAACTGGTGCAAATACTTTTAATACTTATGCGATTAGATGGACTTCCATCATAGCCTGAGCTAGCACCAGCAACAACAATATCTTGGTAACCCACAGCACTATCATCTCCATAGGACCCACATCCATCATACGCAGCCTTCTGCATCCTACTGTTCAAACATGCTCCACAAGTAGCAAGGCAAAAAAAGGAACATGATAGAACCAGAATAACAAGAAAAGCTTTGACCTGGTGAAACAGTCCCCTGAATAACAAAGCAACAAAATAAGATGAAACTGTAAGAAATCTTTAATACAAACAAACTTGGAAAGATTTATCTTATCTTAATGTTTCCAAATCAACTCAATTGGATTTTTATTTAATCAACTCTCGGGTTGAGAAAGGTCGTAGTAGCTAGAATTCGACAAGTGACATGATTTTGCAAGAATTCAATTCAACTAATTAATTCATGCAAATGCTAACCAAGTTTGCAAATGATCATAATATAAAATTAATAAAAAAAATATTTCTTAAAAAAAATCTTCAATAACAAAAAAATCTATTATCTAACGAAGTCCTTCAACTGTAAGGCAACTGAAAAAAAAAATCATCTAATAGCTTTTTTTTAAATAAATAAAAAAAAGTAGCAAAGAAGCAAGCAACAAAAATTCGAAAAATACTCAAATATGTTCCAAAAAAAATAGCATCAAAGTAAGAAAAAAAAGAAACCGAAAATGAATAGAGTAACGCACATGAAGAAGAGTTGGTGCTGGTGGTGGAGCAGCTGTTGAGGAGGAGCTTTGATCGTTGTTAAAGCATGAAACTCCACAGCTGAGAAAACAGAGAAATCATCTGCTATTAGGGTTTTTGAAGTATTTGATTTTGAAGGTCCAAAAAAGAAACGAGGAACTCAGCAGCAGCAGAAGAAGAAGATGATGATGCTGATATTAATTACAATAATAAACGAATGAATGGACTCCAGAAGAACATAAGAAAATATAAGCCTTTACACGACAGAGAAGAGAAAAAAAGAAGAATAGTGGATCAGTTAAAATTATCAAAATGCCCCTTCCCCTTTTTTTTTGACCGCCATTTATATATTTTTTTATAGAAAGTAATATATTATAATTTCAAATTTTAAATTTATAAAATTACTTCTAATTAAATAAAATAATTAATATTTTTCAGTAAATTTTGTGATTATAAATTTATATTTTTTATAAAACTATGCTTCTTCTTCTTCATATTTTCAAAAATATTCTTATAACGAGATATTAGTTTAAATGGATAAATTTTTATCAAATAATATATTATTTTAAATTCTAAATTTATATTAAATAAGATATAATAAAATATAAAATTTATTAAAAATAAATTTTATAAAACATTTATTTAAATAAGATACACTGTATCAATAAAAAAAATTCAATTGAAAATTATTTTTATTTTATTTAAAAATAAATATTTTTTAAATGAAACTATATCAAATACTACGTAAATATATTACTTGTTGTTAAGATTAAATAATATTATTTTAAATACTTATTTCAAAATTTACAGCTAAATTTATAATTTATAAAATTTATTCCTCACTTAGCATGATAGAAATTATTTTATTTTATAAATTTTATTTTAAAATATTTATAAAAATATGAAATTAAAAATACATTAAGTTTTTTACATTTGTAAATTCTTGGAAAATTTCAATTGTGACAATTTTTATGCTTAATGAATGTATATTATTGATTTTTTTAATACATATCAATCCAACAAATTACTGTTTAAAATTATTTTTTATTTATATTTTTTTCACTTAATAATGTCAATTAACTAAAAGAAGTTTTGGTGGAAAAGCAGTTGAAGAGAATTTTAAAAATTAAAAAAATTAATTTTTTATAAATTAAATTATATTTTAGGTGTTTTATATATAAAATTAATTACATTTATTTCTTCACCTCGTATTAAATATTAAATCTCTAAAATTTCTTATATTTCAATATTTTTATAAAAAATTAATATGTAAATATTTATAATTTTTAATTTTTAAATAAAATATAAAAAAATTTAATTACATTCATTACTACTAAAACACTCTTACATATATTCTCATTACAAATCTAATAACATTCAAAATTCTTTTTACCTCAAATTATTCAAATGCTAATCTAAAACACTATTATATACTTATATCCCAATGCAAACCTAATAATTCGTAATGAAGTATTTTTTATTTTTTAATTTTAAACAATCTAATTACATCCATAAAAAAGTTAGAGACATTTTTATAAATGGATTTGTATCTAGTTCTACACGAATTGCATCATTATTCTACACGAATTACATCATTTTAAGTCCAAAATTTAAGATTTAAAGCACAATCAGTCATTTTTTAATGACATACTCATTATTTTTACTTAATTTTGAAATCATGTCAATAATAATACAATTTAATTTTTTTATTGTATTTTGTTCCGGTTGTTATTATTTATTGTTATTTTTTCTTTTTATGAACTGAATATCTAATGTGGTTACTTATGATGAATTATATTCAGTAGTTATATTAAAATTTTATATATATAAAATTTTATTAATTTAAATAAATTAATAAACTTTTAGGTCCTTTATGTAATTATTATTTTTATAAATAAAAAGTAACAAAATAAAATTATTATTATTGTAATTTTTGAAATTTATGCTATTATCCATTATTTGATTAATTTATAATTTATTAAAATTATTTAATTAATTATTTTAAAAAAAAATTATAATATTTATTTCACGGAACGGGACTGGCTAGTTTATTTCTTGACCTCGTGGAGTAGTAGCCTATTTGAAAATTTGACAATAAAGATAAGTTGTGGGAGGTAGGGATGAAATGGTAAACATAGGTTCATGGCTATGTAGGGTAGTGCCAAGAAACATTTTGGGGTCCCTTTGCTAGTTTGAAAAAAAAAAAAAAAAACATAATAACAATAAACTAGTATTAAGTGCACAAATACACACTCCCTTGGATGAGACAGACATCGACAGTCCCTTATATAACAAATGGTGATTTATTAATTAATTTTACACCTAGTTCTTGTTTATCTGATGTTCATTATGTTAGGTAATGTTTAATTTTATTCTGAATTATTTTTTTTTAATAATAATTACAAATTAATTTTATAATTAATATATTTTTTAAACAAAGAAAAGATCAAGAGGAAGAGAATTAAAAGTGAGTCGTTAGACTACAAAAAAATGACACAGTTAATATATTTTTTAAGTTAGTCGAAATGGTTTAATTTTTTAATACAATTGAGAGAGTAAAGGTAGAAATTCAAACCTTACACTCCACATCTAAATATTTATATTTTTTACTATTTGAACTATTTATGAGAATTATATTTATTATATTTGTAATATTTAAATTTATTACTTTTAATTTATAAAATTAATTAATTAATTTTAAATATAATATAATTTTTTTGAATTTATTTAAACATTTTAAACAGAGCTTTAAAAAGTAAATTAAAATATTTAAATAATTAGTTTAGGAGTTAAAATAATAAACTAATAAAAAATATGAAATTTAAAAATTACAAATATATTGAAGTTAATTGAATTAAATTTTAAAGAATTAGTGGTCTGTTTTGCCCCTAAGGGTTTACGTGGGGTACTTATCTGACTGCCAGCTAATGTGGAAAAGGGAACCAGATTGCTTTGTTGTTCGAGCATCGACCGCCCCTCACGGCGAGACATTCAACGGATCACGACGGGGGTAGTTTCGAATTCGGAATGCTGTGTGCTTTTTACCAAAATAAAGCACCACAAGAATCATAAAGCATCCTAGCCCATAGAGCTCACTAGGGTTATACAATTATTTAGACAAAATCAATCGAATTAAACTAATTAAAAATGATATGACAATCATACATGTCATTAATAGTAATATAAATAGTATTATTCATAATACTAAAAGATAATTTTTGAGTTAAAATTATATTTTAATTTTATATATAAAGAGACTAATCAATTGGAAGATAATAATTTAAAATAAATTTTTTTCTTTCCACGTACAATACTATTTATATAACTACGAATGACATAAATTATTTTCTCTCTCTATATATAAATAATTTAACAAATAAGGGTTATGTCAAATGGTTTAAGTGAATGTACCTTAATTAAAAGGTTTTGAATTCAAATTTTAAAAGTGTAAGGTCTTCAATTTAATGTGTTGTTTTTTTACTCTATATGTATATAAGTTAGACGTTGTTGTGGTTATAGTTAGTAATAGTTTTAGCATTGTAATAGCTATAATAGTATTGTAACTGTTATATTTCTCCAGCTTGCGGAAAGATCCCATTCAAATAAAATTGATTTGATTTTAAAAAATCAAAATTTTATTCTTTTATACAGTTCGTTATTGGTGAAGATTAGAAATTTAATAGACCAATTCAACTCGAATTAATAGTATATATATATATATGATAATTATTTTAATTTTACATAGGGTTATTATTAAACATTTAATCTATTTAGTGTATTTAGCATAATTATAATTGTGGATATATTTATAAGAGTAATAAATAAATAAACAAACTTAAAGTGATTTAGAAATTTTACTAATTAAATTTAAAATATATAAATTAATAATACAACATTGAATAAATTATAAATTTTTAATTCAAAAAAATAAAAAATATATATATAGAATTGAAATTAATTTGACCAAATATTTAACTTACAAATTTATTATTCATTATCAAAATTAAAAATTGAAATTTTTTGGTTAGAGTTGAAAACAAAAGAAAATTTTAAGATTTCTAATAATTAAATTTTTTATAATATTAGTATTCATCACTTTCTTTGTGTAAAAATGAAACTTACATAAATGCTTGATACCATATATATAAAAATAAAAATATCATCAGATATATTTGAAATATAATTCAATCAAATAGTTTTTTTTTTTGAGGAAAATCAAATAGTTTTTTATAATCTATTGTTAATTATATCTTTATAATATGAATTTTATTATTATTTTACACCTTATTTTTTAATTATTACAATATAAAATTTATTATATTAATGTTACTATAGTAATTTAATACAAAATTTGTCGTCATTACACATTCATACATATAAATAGTAAGTTGTTATTATATATCTTTTTAATATATTATACAACTGCACTGGTTGACTTATAAAATTATTAAAAATATTAATTTTATTAAAATTAAAATAGTTAAATTATTAAATTAAATTATTATTTATATATCACGAATATCAAATTATAATAAATTTATCACTTTAAATTTAATTAAAATTGCAAAATTGAAAAAAAAAAAAAAACTTATTACAGCTAGCCATAAAACTTGAAATTGTAAAAAGCAGGGGTAAGAGGTAAAACTATTTCGAGAGGACCCCATTCCAACTCTTCTTCTATTCATCAACGAGTTTTGACACGGCGACCTTAAATCTAAGCCGTCTGATCAAATACGGCAAGTGGGTAATTAAAAGACAATTCAGTAAAAGCGGGTTATAATGAGCCAACGACCTCGTGACCCACGCTGAAAAAAGAGTCATTATTAATTAATTTAATCCAGTGACATGGTTGACAGGTTTTCAATCCAACGGCTGATGACGGCCACTTCCTAAACCGACGGTGTACGTCGTACAACAGGTTCATGGAATCTAGGGGATTGTGACACCGCCGCCAACCTGTCTTATGTTACTCGACGTTGGCCGTTAAGTGCGATTCTCTGGTGTGGGGGCCTGAACACTTCTGAACCTGTTACTCTCCATTTAAATTAAAAAAAAAAAATCAGAACCTACTTGATATCCATTTTATTACAATTTTTATTTTTTAATATTATAAATAAAAATCAATTTTATACATTAAAATAAATAAAAATTATTCATTAATAAATTTTATATTTTTTGAATATAATTTTAAATTGATAAAATATTTTTAAAATAAATATAGATAACAACAAATAAATCATTGCAATGTAATTGTTGTGGATTAGAAATTTTGATAGTTGATTATTTATTATATTAAAATAGCTAAAATGTTTAATTTTTTTTAATAAGAAAGTCATAAACATTAATGGATTGCAAAATATGAGACAGTCATTTCTTTTTAAATTAACGAATGTATAATTTAAATCTTATATTTTATAATACTCGTGAACTACTTGATTATTTTTTTACTGGCACTAAAATGTTGATTTTAATTATTCAAATAATTTATTATTTCTATTATATTAATGTATTAATTTTCATAAAATGTAATAGATTATAATGAATATTCATATTGAAAATATTCATTATAATTATTAATTTCGTCAAACTATATACAAAATTAAAAAAATATGATATAAAAGTCATTAAATTGAAATAGAATTATTGAATAAAAATTAGTTATAAGAATTTTGTTACAAAAGATAGAATTCTGAGACATGATCGGAATGAAAATAGTCCTTTTATAAATGAAGTAGGATGTAAGATTTTTTTTTTCCCTATTTATAAAGTTTAAGTGATTTAATCATATGGCAAGGGCAGAGCAGGGATGAAAGTTGAAAGCATAAATTGAATGCATGATTTTACCCTTGAAATTTACATGATTAACTTTTGATACCTCTCAATTTCTATTATATTCTATTTAACCTTTAAACTATTATTTTGAATTTTTTTCACCCTTAAGTTTGTATTTTTCAATTCTATTTAATTCATACAATATGAAAATACAAACACTTAATTTTAAAAAATTTTAAACAAATAACATGCTAAAAATTACCTTCAAAATTATAAAAATAAAATTAAAAATTAATATAAAAAGTTAGAAAAAATTATTTTTAATTATATTATCTCTTTATATTAAGCATTATTTAGTCCATATAAATTTCTTTTATATCCATATCAATATTAGTTTATAAAATATGTTGATTTTATGTATTGTAGTGGTTAAATAGATTCAAAATAAAAATTAAAAGGTTGAATTGAAAATAATAAAAGTTAAAAAGTGTCATAAGTTAATAGTGTAAAGTCATGGATAAAATTATGCATTTGGCCTTTTTTTTATAATTAAATGTCTATACTTTTTATTGAGTCATTTTACAGTATAAATATGTGTATCTATACAAATGCAATTAAAATAGTTAGATTACTACTAATTTAATTATAACAATTGATATATTTATAGGTATTGGTACATAAAAATAATCAATGGTCATAATTAAATAAAAATAAATTTAATGACTCTAATTTCATTTGCATATATACAAACGTTTCCATCATAGAAAGAACTATTTTTATTACTTAAACCACTCGTCAAGAATAGAATGTAAAAATTTGAACTTCTAGTATTTAACAAATTATTAATCTGATCTATTGAAAAACCCTAGCCTTATTTTCTCTCAACTTTCTATTTTTTCTTTTTCTAGCCACTCATATTCCTTAAGTAAGGAGGGATGATTTTTTACTATTATTGGTTGTTTATTTTTAAAATAAATGGTTATTCCACATAAATCTAGATTTTATTTTATTTTTTGTTATTTTGTCATTTTGTTGCGATGTTTGATTTTTCATCGTCTTATTGCGACGTGTTATTTTTCGCCATCTTGTTGTGACTTTTTATTTGTGTGTGGCCGATTCAGATGGATAAAATATATTCGATCAAATAAAAACAACAAATCAAATTATGATCGTCAATATGTTACAGAATTGGAATCATAAATATATTAGTCATTATAATATTATCAAATTTGTACATTTTAAACTAATTTATTATGTTATTAATTCGAGTATTTTTTTATTCTCTATAATTTTTAACAAATTTATATATGTATTTTCATGGATATATTATTAATTTAAATTAATAAAATTATTATTTTTTTTTTAAATTTGAACTTTTCATTTTACGATATTGAAGTTTTGTTAAGAACAAGAAAGAAAGAACAAGAAAAGAATGTTTAAGAAAAAAAATGTTTTTATTGAATGGGAAAGTTGGCTTTATAAATAGTCTTATAGCAACAGAAAAATAGAAAATAAAGGAACCACTGCTACTGACCAATTCTAGATAAAACAAATGACTAAGTATCCCATAAAGATAGGGATTTATTAACCAAACAATAACAAAACTATCTAAAACTTAGCTAATAATTCTCAACAATTCCTCCCTTAAACTGAAATGTCTGAGACTATATGAGACATTCAATTTATATCAATAATAGAACAAACTCCTAAGTATTTCCGCAACTTTAAGAACTGCTCCAGTTTGAGTGGCTTTGTTATCACATCTGCCAATTGATCTTCCGAACTACAATGAACAAGCTCCACGCTACCATCCTTTATCAGCTCTCGAAGGAAATGAAAACGCACATCTATATGCTTAGTGCGACCATGCATAACTGGATTCTTTGAAAGTTTAATTGCTGAGTTGCTATCACAAAAAACAGCAACAGCTTCTTCTTGCTTCTGACCCAACTTTTCCAAAACCCTTCTCAACCATATTGCTTGACATGCACATGATGCAGCAACAATAAATTCAGCCTCCGTAGTAGATAAACTTACTACTGGCTGCTTCTTAGAAATCCATGACACCGCTCTTGAAGATAGAAGAAACACATATCCTGAAGTGCTTTTCCTGTCTTCTAAGTCCCCAGCATAATCACTATCTGTGTAGGCAACAAGTTCTTCATCTCCTCCCTTCTTGTAAAAAATCCTGAATTCAGTTGTACCCTTCAAATACCTTAATGCTCGTTTTGCAACCTGCAAGTGCATCTCAGTAGGATTTTCCATATATCGACTTATAAGACTTACCACAAACACCATGTCTGGTCGTGTAGCCATAAGATACATGAGACTGCCTACGACTTGTTTATAATAAGTTTTGTCTACCTTAACTGCTCCTTCATCCTTCACAAGCTTTAAACCAGGAACAATTGGATTATGAACAGAGTTACTCTTATCCATTCCAAATCTTTTTAGCACCTCTTATGCATACTTATGCTGACTGATAAAAATGCCATTAGATTTTTGAAGAACTT
>CATIWM010666363.1:0-23947 GCA_949671775.1 Mallotus repandus
TTGCAATTAAAGAAATATAAATAAATATAAAATAAATAATGAAATAAAATAAAATAAGCATAAAATATAAAAATGTAGAAAATGGGAGATTGGGAGTAAAGACAATAATAAAGAAAAATAAAGTAATTAACAAAATAAAAGATAAATAAAAATGTAAATTAGACATAAAATGTAGAGAATGGAGGATTAAGTGTAGAGATTGAGATTGTGAGCTTGATAATGAGCAATATATAATGTTTGAACAATATATAAAATACTTGAAAAATAAATTGCAATAAAATAAATGTCAGTATTTAATATATTTAGTGATGTTAGATTGAGGGCTTTGAGATTGAGTAACAAAGATATATAAATATGCAAAATGCACGATGTAAATGCAAATGCATGTTCACACAAGTATTAAATAAATTCGGGGTGCATGCAAAGATGATGAATGATGCAAACTGGGACGCAAGCAATATGATGCAATTCTGAAATTCATGCAAGAATGGTAGTGATGCATGCGGTGTTTCATGCAAAATGCTACTAAAAGATCTAAAAATGATTCACACACATGGTAGTGATATGCAAAAGGCACATGATATGCATCAAGCACATGAGAATGCATGAAATGCAAAAATGCAATAAATAAAAAAATTGGTTAATAATAATAATCAATAAAAGGGGAAAATTGATTGGAGACCATAATCAAATGATAAAATAAAGGAAATATGATTAGGAGTCAAAAAGAAGTATAAAAACAATTAATATTATCTTACCAATTTAACCAATAATAATCAATTGATGCTTCTAAGTAATCAAAATGAACATAAGGCTACAAATATGAAAAATAAACATTTACTAGACTCAAGACACTTAATATTCACAAGATAGACTCAAAATATCACTCAAAAAAGGAAATATTTAATAAAAGTACGTATATCACATTGAAGCTTCATATTAGTACCAAATTAACCATTAAAGGCTAATTAGCACTCCCAAGATCACAAAATTCATAAATAAGCATATATATAATCACAACACACTTCAATAATAACAAATTAGACTCACAAATTTATCAACAACAACCAGAATAAAGATATGCACATAAACATCGCAATAAGAATCATAAAATTCACACAAATGCATAAATTTCACTTAATACACTTATATTACAATACAAACATTGTTCCAAGACATAAAAACACAAAATTAGGTCACTAAATTAACACATAATCAATTCAAAAGCATCAAATCATAACTTAGAATGCACAAGAAGCATCACAATGTTGATCATCATCCAAAAGCTCAACCAAAATCAAAGCAGGGAAGAGAATGCTTAAGCTTTAAAATAAAAGTTGAGTATTAAAGAAAACATTTTAAAAATGAAAATAATTATAAAAATAATAAATTTGATCATCCTAAGACCTTTTAGACTCATTTTATGATGTATAATCATTATAGAATGTATATGAGTCATTAAGACCATCATTAGAATCATATCAATGCAAGGAGTGCATGATTCGCACCAAAGAGGAGGAGGGGGGTGGAACAAGAAGTGAGCACAAACTGTTCATGGCTCAATTACGGCCACCCCCCCATGGCATATATGATGAACTTGACTCTTTTGCTAAAAAAAGTTGACAAATTAATGTCCCAAACCCAAAAATTTGAACCCAAGATGAAGAGAAATGAGTTTTAGAAAGTGCTTAGCCTTATAATATGAGATTAAACTCACAAAAAAAAAGAAGTAGATTGAAAGCAAATAGAGTAAAGTGAGCTTTAGGTTGATTTCTGATTGATTTTTGTTTGATTTTGGGTTACAGCGAGCTTTGGTTTGATTTGATTGTTTTTTTTGGATTATAGAGGGATTAATGAGTGTTTAGGCTAAGGATTAAGTGGAGATTGAGTAGAGAAAAGTGAGAGAAAGAGGGTAGATGAAGAGAGTTTTTATTTTGGCATAGTTAGGCTTATTTTTCTATTTTTTCTTTCTTTTTTATTTTTTTCTCACTCTAAATTTTTTTCTACAAGAATTTTCTCTCTTCTATGCTTGGCTCTCCTCCCCAAAATGCTTCATCAAACCTTCTATTTATAGACTAAAGCTTGGTGGTAAAGTTGTAATAAGTTTACCACTAAAAGGGGTATTATTTAACACTAAAAGACAAAAGTATATACTATTATCAATCCTAGGATGACCCTTGTCCAAGAATATTTTAAAAGAGAATATTCTTTACTTGGTCACTACTCCTAGGGATTTATGCAATATTTTATTAGACGCATAAGACTTGATTTGACCACCGGCGGTCCCAAAATTAACTTTTTATCAAGTGGTCTGCATTGACACACTATAATTTTAAAAGACAGTTTTAGACTAAACTTCAACTCTGAGAGCTCGATTTGACCTCCAGAAAGGTAAATTTTGAATTATATCCCGGGGCTTTCTAAGGTTAAACCAAAGCTCCTAGATTGAAAACTAGTATGAAAAATAGACACCACAGATATAAAAATAGTCTTTATTCTAATATTTTGTTCTAGGTCTACCCATTTGTAAGGAGTTGACCTCTTATTCTTTGCTTTTACTCTTTGGTCTTCTTTTGCTTAGGGGTTGGTCTTCCGTCCTCTTTATTAAGTTGTCTCATTTTTCTTTTCTGTTTAGTTGTTAGGTTGTTGTGGTCACTAAAAGTTTTGTTCGATCTTCCTTTATCAAAGTTGCTCTCACCTTCTTCATCTGAGAGTCTTCCTTAGTGTTCATTTCCTTTTTTATTTTTATTTTTTTGCTAGTCTCCATATATGTCTTCCATCAAGGAGTTGGGCTTTTACAACATTGAATGAATGATTGTAGGGTTGAAGACTTGTTGCTGCATAGGTTAATGTTGGTTTTGTATGGTTGTTTTATTTAGAAGGTTTGTGAGGTTTAATGGGATTGCATGTTTGGTGTTTCGCATAGTTAAGGTGGTGGATATATGTGTTATGGTGTTTGTATCTCTACATTCTTCATTCTCTATTCCTCTTACCATTCCATGCTCACCGCACCACTAATGACGAATCACTGGGAGATCGCCAAGCAAGCTTTATTAAGTAGTCGTCAGTAGGGCCACACTTTGTCACTCAAGTTAATAGGAGTCCGACTTTGCAAAGAATGAAGTTACAAAGTCTGTGGTAGTTGAGTATTGCTTCTCTATTCTTTGACTGATACCTTTTAATATTAGGAGTTTTAATTATTCTCCAAGTTTAACCAGGTGATCGTTCCTTGGGTTGGACACTTGATAGGTTTGCATAACAAGTTTATTCACGTGGGTGGCGTTACCTTGTCCTTAGCTGCAGGGTCATTTATTGCTAATGATGTCATTCCTTAGGTACTGTTTCTATTTTTCTTGCCTATTCTATGGTTAGGTCCTGTAGGTGTGGCAATGTCGATCTACTAGTGGAAAAACAGGTCTTCAAGGGAGATTTCTTTACAGTTTGTTAGTCTTATGATTAGTGTGTCGATTGTGGTCCCTTATGGTTGTGGTGTGTGTGTGTCTATATATATATATATATATTTGAAAAAAAATTATCAATTTTATTTGTTAATTTAAATTAATTTTTTGTTGATTAACTATTAAAATTAATATTTTTAATTTATATGACTTGATTGTAAAATTTTTTAAAATCTAATATAAACTAATTTTGCAAGTAAAAATTTTGTTAAAAGAAAAAAAACAAGGCCTAATATCAAGTTGGAATTCTAATTGAGAGTCAAAATGAATCTTTGGCATGTGGTAAAACAGCGGAAGCAAACTATAATTAACAGAATAATAGAAAAATGGACCATTCAACTTGTAACACAGAGTCAAATAGGCGCAATTCCAACTTTTTCAACAAATAGGCACAATGCTTCTATTTTAAGGCCACATAGATCCAAAATTTTATCAAATCAATCGCATACACTACACCTCCTTCAAAAAGAGAGTGAATTAGATATTGTATTTATAAAACTTGAAACATCATTTATTTTTATTTTTAGAAATAAAACAATATATCTACTCCTTGATTAATAAGAAATTTGCAATTAGCCACTAGAGAACCAAAATCATATATATATATATCTTAATCTGAAAAAGACAGTGCATTTATGACAGTCTTGGCACCAGTTTCAGTGCATTTATGACAGTCTTGGCACTAGTTTCAAACATAACAAGTTGCTTACCCAAACTGATACACCATTTCATAGCAATACACAACCCTGCTGGTTCTGCTTCTTTTACTATTTAAAAACCATCACATCTGGTCATTTGCCCCTGTAACCAGCAGCCACTATCATCCTATAAGATAATACCAACACCAAAGTCCTTCATGTCCCTCGACAATGCAACATCAACATTACATTTAATCCAACCTTCAGGTGGCTTGCTCCAATCAGACTATAAGATACCTGCAAAAAAGTCGAACGATTGATGGGTTTAAATCAGGCTGACTTCCATTTTTTGAGCAACTGTGATCCTTCGTTAACTGTAGTCGTTGGAGACAAACAAGCATTATTCCACAATTTATTGTTCCGTTGATTCCATATCGCCCATAAGGTCATAACAATTCTCTAAGCTACCTCCACAGAAGAAGAATCTAACACAAAGAGCAACCATTGACTTAAACAACTATTATAATAAGAAATATGTACAAATCAAACACAAGATTTGGGAAAAAAAAATTATTGAATGAAATAATTTATGCTCAAAAGATAACTCCTTATTTTCCTAGAAAAGGGCGAGTATGATCAGAATTCCTAATCCCATATATCTCTTACAGTTCATATCTTATACTATTCACCCACAAGATGTTTTTTATTACTCGAACAGGAACTTATCTTCCTCTTTCTTATCAAATACGACCACTGTGATATGAGAAATTTCAGTTGGATTTGCTTCCAACCAAGATTGAAAATCAAATTAAATTTAAATTAATCAAGCATAACTATATGGATAATCCGTCATTGCCACTTCCTCATCTCCACTTCGAGGAAAAAAAACACCGATCAAATCATCCAACGACAATTGAAGGATAAAAAGAGCAAGCAAGCGAGAGTAAAGAGAGGAGATAATTGGGCCAATAATCAATTTTTCAAGATTTGAATAAAAGTGCTACCTTCATGCCCCGCATCATCTTCTTCTTTTTGATTTTAAGTATTGATCTAATAGCAAAGATTGATTTTTTTTTAAAAGAAAAATAAGAAGAAAAAAAGAAAGATTTTAGGTAAGGATTGAGGTGGTGGTGGGCAGGGCTAATCGAAGGAGAAAAAAAAATGAAGTTATAAAATGATGAGGGGTGCGGTGAAGATGATGGTAAACAGTGGTGATTAGGGTAGGAATAAAATAAAGAAATTTTATTTTATTTTATTTTACTTTTAATGTGAAAAACACATGCTAAAATCACCTGAAGATTGATTAATATTGGACCTATTTATTGAAAAAGTTAAAATTAGACCTATTTGACCATATGTTATAAGTCGAAGGGTCCATTTATCTATTAATCCAATAATTAACTCCTAATGTACTTTTTTGCTTCATTTTTATAGTTCTGACTACAATACAAACATTTATATCTATATAAATAAAATTACAACCATTAAAATTTTTTTATTTAATTATGACTATTAATTTCTTTTATACCAATATCTATAAATTATATTAATAACTATAATTAAATTAGTAATAATCCCTCCTATTAAAAGAACTCCCCAGGACATATCAATATTAAATTACGCTATCGGGGACCTAAGGTGCAACCAACGTTATCTCCACGTTTCAATCTTCCATTGGGTGGTCTAAATTTCTCTCAGAATCAATTATATATGGTAAGAAAAAAAATCAAAACCAAGCCACCGGGTAGGCCCCGGTTCTCATTCTCCTAACCGTCAGATCATTCTCCTCCATATATCAAACGTTAAACAAATACATCCCCCTGATCCATCTGTCCATTCTCTTTTGAATGCGAAGAAACGAAACGAGAGGTCCAAATCCAAAATCCAGAGAAACAGAAACAGAGAGCCAGACAAGACAAGCAATGCTCCGACAAGGTAACGAGGAGCGAAATATCAGGTAAATGGAGCTAGCATTTGTATCTGGAACTACGAATCACTCAGTTCCGGCGGCGTCAATTCGTGGAAATATCTCTTCTTCCTCTAGAATCATTGAATTCGGAGCAGCGCGAAAGAGAAGATTATTGAGACCCAATGATGGAGATAGCAACAGACTTGTTCAAGTACGCTGCGCTAAAGCATCTACCGATAGGAGGGGTGAAGGGATTAAGGAAAGCGAAAGCACACGAAGAGGAGGATTCACGGGGATGGAAGTTACCACATTTGATCGGAGCTTTAGTGAAACTGAGTTTCCAGTTTGGGAGAAGATTGGCGCTGTTGTTAGACTGAGCTATGGAATAGGTCTGTTCTTTTTTGTTCAGTTACCGCAGCTTTTGTCACTTTGTTCTCTCTCTCTTTTAGCTTCTTTAGAGGAATTAAGATTGTTACTGTTGTGGAAAATATGAATATTCAGGTATATACGGTGCAATGGCTGTAGCAGGAAGGTTCATATGCTCAATAACTGGAATTGATAGCATGGGAGGGTTTAATCCGACTTTGGATGCTGTTCTTGAAGGACTTGGATATGCATCTCCACCAATTATGGCTCTTCTCTTTATATTAGATGTATGTGTGTTGCCTTTTTTACTTGTCTGTTTCTGTCCTTTGCTTAAATCGGTCTCTACCCTTTTCTTTAATTGGCCCAACAAGTTTATTTGGAATTGTGGATGTGATGGATTGCGATGGTTATAGGACGAAGTTGTGAAGTTATCACCTCACGCTCGGGCTATCAGAGATGTTGAAGATGAAGAACTCCGAAGCTTCTTTTATGGAATGTCACCTTGGCAGGCAATTTATTTTTTATTTTTTGTAATATTTTATGATATGACTGATATCTTATTCAGCATCCATCTTCATAAGCAAGGGGGTTTGACTTTACTTTGCATCTTATTTCAGTTTATATTGATTGTTCTTGCAAGTTCTGTGGGAGAGGAGCTTTTCTACCGGGCTGCTGTTCAGGTACCTTATTTTTTTAACCTATTAAGGAATGTGATTTGATGTGTAATTAGCCTGTAAAAATCTCACTTTAGTTGAGCCTTACTCTTGTTTGGTTCAATTTTATCAAGAGTTTGTTTGGTTCAAATGAATTCCATAAAATTTTATAAAATTTATTTGCAAATTCAAGTAAATATGTTTGGTTTAAATGAAAATTTGTAAAATTTATTTAGAATTCCAACTTTTTAATTTTATAGAATTATTTGAAGCTAAATCAAGTTTTATTAATGAAGTATGTTTGGTTTAAATGAATTTGGAATTCATTTGGAAATGAATTTTATTTCTAATTCATTTGGAAATGAAATGAATTCCTTCATTTCCAAATGAATTTTAAATAGAATTTATTTGCAAATGAATTCCTAATTCATATTGAACCAAACACATTTCATCGATAAGAAAAATTTAGTGTTAATCAATTACACAAAATTAAGAAGTTAGAATTACAAATAAATTTTATAAAATTTTCATTTGAACTAAATACACTAACTTGAATTTACAAATAAATTCCATAAAATTTTGTAGAATTCATTTGAACCAAACACACTTTAACTCTTGTTTGGTTCAATTCCATCTATGAAATGAATTCATTTGAAAATGAATTTTTATTAATCAAGTATGTTTGGTTTAAATGAATAGTTTATGGAATTCATTTAGAAAGAATTTTTTATTTTGTTATATTGTATTTGGTATAAATCTATAATTCAAGTTAATTTTTAATTTTGGTCAAAAATATCATTTTAAATAGATTATGTTTTTACCTTCTTTTTTAATTTTATATTGCATTAGTAAAAGTGTGATTATTCAACATTCAAATTAATATTTAACTTCTTTTTAAATATTTCTTTGATTTCTTTTTAAATATTTATTTTTAATTATATTTTTAAATTAATTTTACAATTTATAAATTTTTAATTTTGCATGACAACTGAACTACAAGTAATCATAGACTATATGTATATATATATATATTTAAATAGTAAAATAATGATAATAATAATAATAATAATCATAATAAAAGTGCATGTATAAAATGACATTTGATATTCTAATCAGATGGTTAAAAGTCTATGTATCAATGTGCCCAAAGCAACAACCAAAGAAACATACAAGAGTACTGCACTAAATATGGAAAATAATAGTGTAAAATTGCAAACAGTCACTCATGCAGGCACATTAAAGCCAATTCAAACAGTCATAGTAACGCACTAATAAGAAATTAATGACACATCAGAAAAGAAATGTACCAAGAGATGAATTTATTTTTTTCAAAATAAATATAATGAGAACATTTTAGTCATTTTAAAAATATAATTTTAAAAATTGTGGAATTCATTTGCAAATTCCAATCATTTCATTTAATTATAATGAATTTCACAAATTTAAAAATGTGAAATTGCAAATGGATTTTACAACTTATTCATTTAAACCAAACATAGATTATTTGGAATTTCCAATCAATTCTACAAAATTTTGTGAAATTCATTTATACCAAACAAGGCCTTGGAGAATTGCCCATCCAGTAAACTCCTTGCTCTGTCGTTATGAGTTTTTTAAGTACTAATCCCAATGCATTTAGTAGCATGCCCTTTATTCAAAAAATTTCACCAAGGAAATGGTGCATGCCCACGATTCGTAATAACTATAGCAGCAGCAATTGTTATCTAATGTAATGGTGAAATTATCATTCTTCTTTCTTGAAAACATTGTTTGTCTTCATTTTATAGGGAGCACTAGCCGATATGTTTATAAGGGGCACTGATTTGGCAACAGATGCCCGAGGAATGGCATCTTTGGTATGTTATTTTTGTCATATAGCCTTTCTTCCTATTGTGATGAAGTTTTACCATGCAACTGAGCTGTTGTATGTTTCTGCGGTTTGTAGACTGGTGTGCTGCCTCCATTTGTTCCATTTGCTCAGGCTTTTGCAGCTGTATTAACTGCTGCTCTTACAGGATCTCTATATTATGTGGCTGCCTCTCCAAAAGGTTTTAATTCTTGTAACATCTCCAGAAGTCTTTTTTTTATTTTTTTTTTTGTCACAGCCTGATTTTAGTTGCCATGTATATATTTCAGATCCTACTTATGTTGTCGCACCAGTTTTACAATCTGATTCTGGCCGTGAAGATCTGAAAAAGCTCTTTGCAGGTATTTTTACAATCCCCTATCATTATCATTACATTTATGTTTCTCTTTATGTTGTATACTTCTTGTGCTTGTGTTATTATGATGAACTACATTTCTTTCATTTCCACATGGTTCTGGCATTATTTTCATTTCTTTTGTATTGACATTATGATTGCTATGCTCCTTCTGTTGGAGGCTTATCTTGTTGATCACTTTCAGTATAACTTGATCTTATTATTTGGCTTAAAATATCATCTTATTCTCATAATCAAGTTCCAAATAAACTTCCAAGGAACCAGTATAGATTTCTAATTTTCCACATGCATTAATTAGTATTTCCTTTTCCTTTTTTTTTCTCTAGTGCAAACAAAATAGGAGATCAAGAAAGAATTATAAGGTGTCATGTTATTGATCTCCACATTGCAGTTGTTTTACTTGTTCAAATTGAGATTTCATTTATTTTCATTCTCACCATTGGCAACGCAGCATGGTATGAAAGGAGGCAAATGAAGAAGATCTACTCGCCCCTCCTAGAAGGACTTTTGGCTCTCTATCTTGGTTTTGAGTGGATCCAGGTAATGACATAAACAGAAAAAAAAGATTAGCAAATATGATTTCTGAAGGCTCAAACTAACAAATCTGTTTCATTTTTTATATTCTGGTAAAACCAACAGACAAATAATATCCTTGCACCAATGATTACACATGGGATATACTCGGCCGTTGTACTGGGACATGGCCTTTGGAAGATACATGACCATCGTAGAAGACTACGCCAGAGAATACAGCAGCTCAAATTTCATGGAAAAAACTTAAAGACGAAATGAGGGAGCTGTTAATGAAGGAATAAAGAGCAAGTAAATTTGTATATTTCATGGCATAATTGTTCATTATAGGTGATTCACTGTTGTTGTATAAGGTAGAGGCAGTGTATATGGAATAGGTTACAAAATTGTCACAACAAGCATAGGAAAAATACTTGTAGGAAAGGGCCAGTTTGAGTACAAGAATCTAGCTTTTTTCCTTTCCGGCATACTTGTCGACTTTTTTAGTTTGGTCAATTCATTTAGTTTGCATAATGTAAAACACCATAGAACGTGATATTTATGCGTCAAGTGCAAGAGGAAAATGCCATATGCATGTTGGGCCACAATTCAAGAACCAGCTGGTTCCGGTTTAAGAACCAGCAGTTCACGGTTCCACCTCTAGTGAATTCGGACTGGTCTCATTCTGGTTCTGATTAATGGTTCCGGTTTAGCCAATTCGCTTTTTAAAAATTATTTTTTTAAATTAGATATTTTAAAAATTTTAAAAGTTACTTTTAAATTAAAAAATAAGAATATTTAAAAATTACTTTTAAAGGTTCGTTTTGAAGTAGTTGGAGTATTTTAAAAAAAATAAAAGGCTTGAATCAAAAATTAAATTTTAAAAATAAATTAAAAATGTGATAATAACAAATTCAGTCTTATTAGTTATGTGTTTTTTAGTCCTATGATATTTATTGTTAACAATTGAGTTCAATAAATAATTAAATAGGTACCCATTTTCCTACTCTTTTATCTCTAACAGAAAGTGTATACATGGTTGGAAGCATGCCCATGTGAGTGATGATGTCATGTGAAATACTACCACATTGGACTTACATGTCACACAACTGCCATGTTGGATTTGCACTAAAAATTTATTTTAGCGTTTCCGATAATTGGGGGAAAAATTTTACATTTCACCTGTAAAAGTGCTGAAGATCATAAATGAAACTAATTTTTTTTTATCAAAGAGAATATGAAAGCTTCTATGAATGTTGGGATAGATTACAGAGACAATGTCCAACACATTTGATATCCACCTGGGATTTAGTTCAGTCTTTTCTATAAAAGGTGTGAATCCAGCAGTCAGAGTCAATATTAATGCTGCAGTAGGAGGGACAATCATGTCCAAAATACCGAAGGATGCTCTAGACCTTTTTGAAGAAATCACAAATTCACAGAGCTTGTGGTCAAATGAAAGAGCTATGCCAAGGAACAGTGAGACATTGGAAGTGGATGGATTGAATATGGTGAATGCAAAACTGGCTGCATTAATAAGAGAATGGACAAGATGTGTCTTAATGCAATTTCATCAATGATTTCTTCATCTTGTGAGCTTTGTAATAGTGGACATCCCACCATTGAGTGTCAACAGATGCAATGGAGAGCATGATCTATATAGGTAACTTCAACAAAGGTCAACAACAAAATTCAGTGATGGGGAACACTTATAATCCAAGTTGGAGAAACCACCCAAATTTCTAATGGAGTAACCAGGGGAACAATAAATGGAGACCTCAAGGACCACCAGGTTTTGCAGGATAATGGTCATTAACATCAAGGTCAAGCTCAGTTTCAACAAGAGAAAGCTTCATCATCACTTTCGTTTCTAGAAAGCAAAATGGACAAGTTCATGAACATGATGATAACCAAAATGAATCAGCAAGATTAGGAAACTAAAAAACTGGAAGGGAGGCTTGAATAGATGCATCAGGATACTCAGTTGATGTTCAAGAACCATTCTTCTTCAATTCACAATTTTGAGGTGCAAGTAAGTCAATTAGCCAATTCTTTATCTATAAGGAACCTAGGGGCACTTCTTAGTAACACTGAAAGAACCCTAAAGAGAAGTTAAAGGCAATCACTTTAAAGAGTGGTATAGATTGAAACCACCCAATAATAGTACACCTGCACCTATGATAAGTGCAAAAAAATATTAGATTTTGAGCACTAATTAGTTAAGTTTTAAGGGTCAAAATGTCTAGAATAGTCTTGAATATTGGCATTATTTACTTGAATTCCTTAGAACTTAGGTTATTAGAGGTTTTATAATTTTATTTAAATTTTGATTGATTTTGTTTAATTTTGATGCTTTTTGTGTTGAATGGCTAGGTGTTCTTAAGTTGGAATAAATGCAAGTGGAGTCTAAGAAAGAACTTGAAGAGGAAAGCTTAAAATCTTTGTGAAAGCAAGACAAAGAAGCATGCACAATCGTGCACATAGGTGTTCACGATTGTACTTGATTCCTTAAATTCTGGCATTTTACAGATGCACAATTGTGCATATTAGAGTGCACCAGCTATGCATATTTTTTATAATTAGGTCCTCTATCACATCCATGCTTTAGTCATCCCAAAATTGGGTGCTTACAAGTAGTGTTCTCTAGGACAAATATGATAGGCTTAGTAGCTCTAGGGACCATATGGGTCATTATGTCGCCGCAAAGATCATGCTCCCTGAGTAAAGGGATCAAGGGCACCGCAGCAACTCTAGGAGCCACCTGAGCAGCCTCAAGAGAGACACTAGCAGTACCTGTACCACCGGTAACCTCAGTAGTATCTCCAACCTGAGCCCTTTTTGAACGCGACTACAAGAACATAAAAGAACTTATTAAAATGAAAACATGACCAATATGTAGCATAAGAGAATCAAGACTCACTTAACATGCAGAAGTAGAAGAGCCACCAATAGAAGGGGCAAACACATAGTTTCTCATTACACCATTAATCAGTCAAGGAATGATAGTCTCCATGTAGGAGGCACCCTCTAGCTCCAACTAAAGTTGGTCCTCAAACCCTGCTAATGCATTCTCTAAGCTAGGCTCTACCATATCGTTCCCCTAGAATATATCAACAAGAGAAGGAAGGGGCACGCGATAAGCAGTAGGCCCCTTGGTCCAATCTATAATGCGCTGGCTTAAGTACCATCAATAGGGGTCACAAGCAGGATCCTCATAGGAGAAATCTTGATGCCCCCCTGCATTGCTGGTGAGTACTTCATGGGAAAGTCATCCCACCACCACCGATAGTAAATTTATAGTAAGAACAATTTGTCATAAGGAGAACGCGAAGCATCAAAGAAAGAGAAAATGGAAAATAGAAACCAACCTTGTCAAATGTCAACTCTGTAAGAGCAGCACAGACCTCTTCTAAAGACTGCAAAGGACCTCTTCAACTTTGAGAAGTCCAACTAGGGAAGCGAGGGAACTTCTCATGCAATTGGGTGACAATAGTGGGAGAAGTCAGGATGCAAAACTCGAAAGCCCAAATCTGCGAAAGACAGAGAAGTGCATTATAAACCATGCATCAAGAAAAAGAAAGGAAAGAAACAACAAAAGAATCAAAAGTAATTCACATCAACCACCAAGGTGTTGGGTTTCCTTGATTCATACACACAGCGGAAAACAAAAATTTTAATCAAGAAACCCTCACAGGATCCATGTAATTCGAGTAAATTTATTAAGGGAGAGATTCCAAAACTCACCAAGATGATTTCTAGGCATAAACGTTGGAAGGAAGAGAGGGGGTTCACACCGGTGACACCCTACCTTGAGCTTTACATATCTCTTTATCGGATTGAGGCACCACTAAAAGATCATGCCCTCTATTGTATCCATATAAACTAGGTCACCAAAGCAAAGTAGGTTTGCTAGAACCTTTGTTTTCTCACAACACCTTTTCATTTTACGTGTTTTTCTTATCACATAAGAAGAAGTAGAAAGAGGAGAAAATGGGCTTAACCTAAACCCTAGAGAATGAGATGTATATATATACATCTTATCTGGGGTTTCTCTTACCAAAATAGTTTTGGTAAGATTAGACTTCCTTTTTTACTTTGATTCTAATTCCGAATTAAAATCCTTTCCTATTTATTTAGATAACTCTTACATTAAATAAATTAGGAAATAAATAAATACTAATATAAATATATACATATATTTATTTATTTATTTAATCTTCCATAGAGATAATTATTGGGCTAATTAATCCCAAGTCTGATTTGGGCCTGTTCTAAGTGTGCAACCCTATAGGTTCACACAACGTTGGCAGTGGGCCTAAAATTTCTATTTTAGCCCACAAGTCATAATTGGTCTCTAGTAAGACATTATGACTACCAAAGTTATGTGAAGGCCGATAATCCAATATAACCTAATGCACAATGTGTACTATAGTCATTTTGTCACATGATATCCTGATTGAACATAAAGCATGGATTATGTCATCCTTATATTGTTAAATCATATTGTTTCTCGATCCCAAGTAGACTGATATTGATAACTCTTTATCATTCTAGCACGGCTATGCATTTCTCTTCAATCTAACTCATCGAGGGGCCCAACAGATATCTTCTCAAAATAACTGAGGGATAAATTCCATCTTAACCAATCACATCCCTCACATAACTCATTCTATATCCGATCACAACTTGTTTTATTATCCGGTTAAAGATGGAGTATGGACGTGTTAAAATATAAAACTTATCACGCAGGAAATCATGGTGATCTCAGGTCAGAGGGCTCAAATAATATTGCTGTGATGAGAATCACCTATGACAATAATTCATGTGGTATTCTCATAGTAGGTCGATCAAGTACATCATTTCTCTAAATATGTACCTGTGAGTTTGGCTTGATATCTCATTTACATAATCAGTAAAACTTAATCACCTGTCAACCTCATACTAGTCTTTATTCATTGTTATTTCCATAACAATAATTGACTAGGGATATTCATATTAGAATTCAAGTATCACCTAAGAATTTTACTATCAAGTCACGTACTTGATGATCTTAGTAGAATTAATAAATCAAGGATAATACTAGAATTAGCCAGTAATAATAAAAATGCCTTTTTATTATTAAAATAGAAATATGACAAAGTCAAAGTATGGCCATTACATAATTGACCTAGGGCATAAAAACTAACAATCTCCCACTTGCACTAGGCCCAATCAATATTGTATCTCATACATATTGACCTAGTATGACTCTCATGCTTAGCATATGGAAGAGGCTTAGTTAGTGGATCAGCAACTTTGTCATCTGTTGGTACTCTGCATATCTTCACATCTCCTCTCTCAATGATCTCTCTAATAAGATGATAACGCCTGAGAGTATATGTTTGGATCGTTGATATGATCTGGGTTCCTTGGTCTGTGCTATTGCTCCATTATTATCACAATACAAGTCCACTAAATTTGATATACTAGGAATAACTCTTAATCCAGTAATGAACTTTTTGATCTAAACAGATTCCTTGGTTGCCTTCGAGGTAGCTATGTACTCATATTCTATTGTAGAATCGGCAAAGGTGTCTTGCTTTAAACTCCTCCAGCTCATAACACCTCCATTCAAATAAAATACATAACCTGACAATGATCGAAAGTCATCCTTGTCAGATTTGAAGCTAGCATATGTGTAACAACTTACAACTAGCTCATCTTCCTGCCCACCATATAGTAAAAATGCATCCTTAGTCCTTCTCAAGTACTTTAGGATATTCTTAACTGCTATCTAGTGACTTTCACTTAGGTCTGACTGGTATATGCTCGTTATGCTTAAAACATATGAGACATTTGGTCAAGTGTATAACATGGCATACATGATGGATCCAATAGCAGAAGCATATGGAATATTACTCATGCGGTCTCGCTCATCTTATGTCTTTGGACACTGAGTCTTGCTAAGACTAATGCCATAAAACATTGGCAAGAATCCTCTTTTACATACTGAACCTATTTAGTACCTTGTCAATGTAAGTGCTCTGACTTAGGCCAATAAGCCTCTTAAATCTATCTCTATAGATCTTGATGCCTAAAATATAGGCAACTTCACCGAAGTCTTTCATTGAGAAACAATTCCCTAGCCATGATTTAACATTTTGTATAGTAGGAATATCATTTCCAATGAGTAATATGTCATCAACATATAGCACTAGAAAAACTATTGCACTCCCACTAACCTTTTTGTAAACACAAGGTTCATCTTCATTTTCTTATGAATCCAAACTCTTTGACTACTTTATCAAAACAAAGATTCCAACTCCAAAAAGCTTGCTTCAATCCATAAATGGATCTTTGAAGCTTGCAAACCTTTCCAGAATTCTTAGGATTGACAAAACCCTCTGGTTGTATCATGTACACATCCTCAATTAGATTTCCATTAAGAAATGTTGTTTTGACATCCATTTGCCATATCTCATAATCTTAGTATGCAACTATGGCAAGTATAATTTAAATGGACTAAAGTATGGCAACTAGTAAAAAGGTTTCATCATAGTCCATACCATGTGTTTGCTTGAAACCCTTTGCAACTAGCCTTGCTTTAAAGGTATGCACATTGCCATCCATGTCAGTTTTCTTTTTGAAAACCCATTTGCACCCAATAGTTTTTAAACCTTCAGATGGATCAATCAAAGTCCATACTTGATTATCATACATGGATTGCATTTCTGATTTCATGGCTTCTAACCATTTTTCAGAGTCTGGACTGTCCATGCCCTCTTAGTAGGTTATGGGCTCACTTTGATCCACAATCATCACATCATTATTATCTGTTATGAGAAATTCATATCTCTTAGGATTATGATGTATCGTATCAGACCTTTTAGGACCTTGCAATACTTGTGTAGATTCAACATTTACTTGTTGATCCAGTTAAGGTTCCATATGTGGTACAATGCTATTTTGTGGTTCTTGAATTTCTTCAAGTTGTACCTTACTCCCACTAGTTCTTTTGGAAATATGTTTTCTTTCCAAAAAGACACCATCCCGAGCAATAAAAACTTTTGTAAGCACCCAATTTCGGGATAGAAGTGCATGGATGCGACAAGGACTCTAATGATGAAAATTTACCTAAAAGTAGGTCTTTATATTTCGATTTTTAATTCTCAAGGCTAAACTGTGACGTTTTAAAGACCTGATTGTAAAATTTTTAATTATTTCAAGGGTCATTTCGTAATTAAAAGTTAAAAAAAATCACTGATCGGAGTTATGTAATTCCGATCAGAATTACATATTTCCAATCGAAAATATGTAATTTCAACTGGAATTATACATTTTCGGTCGAATATGTATAATTATGATTAGAATTGTACATTTCCGGTCGGAAATGCATAATTCCGATCGGAATTGTGTATTTTCAACCGGAAATGTACAATTCCAGTCGGAATTGTATAGTTCCAATCATCATGATTTTGATTTTTTTATTTTTTTTATTAAATTTTCTTGAATTTTGATTGGTTGAAATTAAATAAAAGATAAATGTAAATATTATATAAAATAAAATAATCCTGATAAGTATATTATCAGGTTGTTTTGCCAAAAAATTTAAAAGTTAAAAAAAAGATAGTCCTATCTCCTGTAATTCCATAATCACAGGAGGTTAGCTTTAGGATATAAAAAGGAGTCTTATTTTTGCCGAAGGGGGGTTCTTTCTTTTGGAGAGCGGAGAGATAAAAAGAAAGAGAAAATTTTGTTTTATTGTCTGTTGTTTAGCTTTAACTAAAAATGTTCTTGGTATCTCCTTTTGAATTTTCAAAGCAGCAATAATCAAGCCTGAGAAAGAAAATCAATTCAAAGACTCTATTTCACTCAAGAACGGTGATTCAATCAATCCTCTGAGGAGCAAATCAAACAGAATCATCATCGACATCCCGTATTTTTTTTCTTTGTCTTTTTATTTGATTTTAATTTATTTCTTTATTTTAGAATTTTACTAATCATTTTTATGTTTTTTTTTTTGTTTTTGTGATTTTACTATGATGGGAGAAATCAAGACAGTGGAGTAGTTATGTGAATCAATACCACATCAGTGAAGGTCCATGGAATGCCATCAATATTAGCCTTGTAGTTTTTACGTAGTTCTTTTTTTTTATTAGTTTTCCATTTTTATTCTATGTGTTTTGCTTATTTATTTTTATTTTGGGCATGTAACTATTATTGTACATAGGTTATAATAGCCCCGATAGTGAGAATAGTGAAACCTTTATTTTCCTGCACTTGAAATTAATTAGTAAATTAGGTTCACTTGGTAAATTCAAATAAAATCAGTGGTGGCTTTAGATTAATTTAGGTTGCATGTAAATAATTAGGATTATAAATCACATAATGTATGCCTTGGTTGTTTATTTTATTGTTTGAATTATTTTTATGTTTCTATTTTGTTTTTATTCGTTTTGGGCCTCAAGCCTACGTTTAGGTTGAATTCACTAATAATAGGCTCGTTTAAAATTGGTTTTTTTTAGGTGTAATTAATTAAAATGAATTTAGGCCCACTAGGTTAAATTAGACTTAGGCCCTCTTTTAGTTAATAAACGTAACTTTAGACATAGCTCAACCCATTAGAGCATTTTTCCATAATTGGCAGATTTGTAGGTTTCATTTCATTTAATTAAAATATGTAGAATTATGCCTACTAATTTAAAGCCTTTTATAATTTGTAGACTTAGGCCTATTTTTAGAATTAAAATAAATAGACTTAGACTCATTTAATTTAAAATTAAATAGGAATTAGGTCCAATAGTCTTTAGACTCACTTGAAAATTAAAATATATAGACTTAGTAAACTTTAATTAAAATCAATATATATTAGACTAATTTAGGGACTGTCTTGCTTTGTGAATGCAATTTATGCATGCTTTTTCATGAATAGTTGCCTTGGTGTTAGATGGATGTTCAATTAGAGTTTATATGAAATTGCATGTAATTAGAGAATAAGAAAGTAATTCATAAACTTATTCTAAATGAACATAAGACTAAAAGAAGTTGGTATTCCATTCCTAGAATTTTCTGGTTGTGGTGCTAACTCTCTTTTAGAGAATCGAGTTACCACCACCTACGATTTGTCCTAATTATTACCCTGGGTGGTGACTCATCATCTCCATGCTTTGTCTTTATGATATAGTAGTGTGTTCTCTAGAGCTCTGAGCTTAAACAATGTCGCGGTTACTAAAATCATAGACGCGTGCTAAACCCCGTCGTCTACAACTTTGTTCTCAAAAGCATTATAAAACTAATATCCTTTGGTCTCTTTAGGATATCCCACAAAAAGGCATTTATCTTATTTGGATGCTAATTTATCTAAAATTTGATGCTTTACATAAGCCTCACATCCCTAAATCTTAAGAAAAGATAAGCTGGGAGTTTTCCCATTCCATATCTTATATGGTGTCTTTTCAACTATCTTTGATGGAACTCTGTTCAAGAGGAATGTAGCAGTTTCTAAAGCATAACCCCAAAAGGATATTGGAAGATCTGACTGACTCATCATAGATCGAACCATATCTAATAAAGGTCGATTTCTCCGTTTGGATACACCATTCCATTGTGGTGTTCCTAATACAGTCAATTGTGAAACTATTCCATAATCTCTAAGATGACCAATAAATTCTTGGCTTAAATATTCACCACCTCAATCAAATCTTAGTGCTCTAATATTCTTACCAAGTTGATTTTTTACTTCATTTTTTAAGATTTTGAACATTCCAAAAGATTCAGATTTGTGCTTTATTAGATAGACATAGCCATATCTACTGGAAGAATAAATAAGGAAAAATGAGTTATCTAATCCCTTTAGGACAAAGAAAAGCTTTAAGACAATATAAGGATTAGAATAAAACAAGTTATGACCAAATTCTAACAAGATAAGGATATAATCTACTTAAGATTTAATTTTATCCGCAAGATATCCTTATTAGACAAGGGAAATTCGGATTTATATATATAGGACCAAGAAAAATGAATTTACTCACTTTAAAACTCAAGATTTGTGATCTTGAATCAAGATTTGATCAAAGAACTTAAAGAAAATTCAAGAAACACATGAATTTGATCAAGAAAATTCAAGAAAATAAGCAAGAATTCAAGATTTTTCCTCAAGAAGATCAAAGAATGCAAGAAAATTTTAAAGATTGTAAGACTAACTTGCAACAAACTAGTTTTTTTTTTCTTTCTTTCTTTCTCTTTTTCCTTTTTTTTTTATTTTTTTATTTTTTTTAATTTTTTAACATTTTTTTATACTAATGTAAGAATTCAAGAATAACTAAACGAATTCAAGAACAAAGAATGCAAAAACGAATTTGAAAGAGTAACAAACAAGATGATGAAACAAATAGAGAAGAAAGGAGTAGAAGAAGAGAGCACACGAATGAAAACAAGAATGAAAAACAAATAGGGATACGTAACCTGATTCTTAGAGCCAAAGCTCTGATACCAAAATATTATGAATGCACTTCAAAAAATGCACGGAATGATTCGTCGTGATTCACTTTGATGAAATACACCCAAAACTTAATAACTTTGCCCAAGATTCTAAGAAACAAGTTGAATGGTCGAAACGATTGAAATTTAACCTATTTAGATGACTTAAACTCCAATTGTGAACACCACAAAGGTTTGATCAACTCCTTTGATAAGTTCTGGTTTGTATTCTTTCAAGAACACGAGAAAACAAGCAATTGATGCTTAAGGTCAAATTTGACTCAATTAATTCTGAATAAAAATTATAAAAATCTCACATAAATCTTCCTTTTACAATGCTAGGGAAGTCATTTAGGCTAAAAACTCCTAACTAGCTAAGGTTTCCTTCTTAAAGTATGAAATAAGTACTTAAAACTAAAGATAACTTATCCTAATTGTTTTAGGCCAAATTTAACAAAGATTAGGTCTATAAAAAAAATTCAAAATACTAGTTAAAAATGAATTCTAACTAATGGATAAGGCCTAAACATGATTTAGCCCAAAATATGCTTAAATAAAGCCCAAATTCATTCTTTAAGTATTTGGACTTCAAGTATATTGAATAAAGCCCATTTAGCTTCAAGTAAACTCTCATTAAGGCCTTTAAAATGAATTGGATCCTCATGTGCATGATTAGCCGAAATATTCCTTATAAAGCCTTTTAAAGCCTCTTTGATCTTCTTTGCGCGCGATCTTATTATTGGGCTTTGAGGCAGCTTCAAATCATCATTCAAAACATTATCTTCATGATTTAAAGAAGATCCATCTATCTTTGAGTTGCCTCCATATGATCCACCATCCATTCCACTATATGGATGAATTGTTTCCTTTGCTTCATTATGATTCACATAACATTCATTCTTGAATAGGGGAATGTTTCAGTAATAAAAGTTGTCTCGGTCATCACAATTCCTAGCGATCTTATTTTGGCAAACTCTCATCCAGTCATTTAGGATGCCTGCTCTCCACTTGGTAAAAAAAGCATCCTTGGCAGAGAGCTGTTGTTCAAATCTCTAGGAAATGACAAGGACTATATTGAGATAAGGCTATCGCAGCCATGATAACAAAAAGTTTCTGATACGCACCTCTCCCTAGCGCAGTTAAACCTCCGAAAACACAAGCAAAACTTGCACGCATCACGATTTTAAAACATTGAATTGCATTGTATTTTGCTTCATGTACATTGGTAAGTATTAACTTGACCAATGCATGCGCAGCACCTTATAAAAGTTTTTCAAAATTTGCTCACCATGTATTGGTAAGTGTTAACTTGAACAACCTATGCACAACTATTTGGTTCACCAGAATCGAGCACTTAAAGCTCGTCCAAGGCCATATGGTGAATTTCACTTGTGTCCTGTCCAAAGTTACGCAGTACTCCCATGAAATTTTTTTAACATGCATCACTCTTGAGCTTTATTTAAGCTCATTTTCAAGCCTTAAATAGGCTGAGCCCTATTTGTGTCCTTTCTTTTTGGTTCCCCTGCATTGACAAGTGCTAGCTTGATCAACGTATGCGAAACAGGGGGCAGCTGTTGATACCTTAAATTTCAGCAGTCTCTGAATATCCGATGATAAAGGTTTTCTGTCGACAAGATAGGGGAAGCTTCTTCAAAAGTCATCACGAACATGCTCAGACAAAGTAAAATACCCAAAAAAAACCTAAAAACACACTCCCAAACCTCAAAACACCTAAAACGGACAAAAAACAGGCGAAAACAGGGTCCAGGAGCCCAAGGGTAGGCCTGATCCATGAGTTTGGGTCATAACCCACACTTGTGGGTCATGGACCCACACTTATGGGTCAAGAACCAGAACCCATAAAAACTAGAATTTTGGCCTTTTGGGGACTTTTTGCACATTTCTCAAAAAAGACTTTTTGAGAGAAACTATCACTGATGGAGGATGAATTTAGGACCTTCTCTCTCTAAAAAAACCTCTCCTTTGCAAGTGGAGACCCAATTCCAAACACTATTAACTCACTTTCCTTCTTTCTTAGGATTATTTTAGCACTCCTTTTACCAAATCAAGCATCATCTAAGTCAAAGCACGCTTCTTGGGTAATCACCCGGTCCTTTTGAGGATCTCTCAACTACTTTAATTAAAATTTTGTATTTCATATCGTTTTTCTTCCTCTTGTACTCCTTTCTTTCATTTTTCATCATTTTGCATTTTATTTCATTTTATTTTTATTATTTATTATCTTGTGCTTGAGTTGTGATTTTTGTAGTGATTTTGAAGTTTGGAATAAGATATGTTGAACGAGTAGGTAGTTCAGGTGATTCTAGGAGTGTTTGTATCATTTTTGCATTATTTGTTCATTTTTATCATTTTTGCGTCATTTTTCCTTTTTTATAAAAAAATGATTCTTTTGGTTCTAAAGTTTACATTTTTATTATTTTTGCCATTTTTATTTTCCTTTTTGATAAATTTATTATTTTTATCATAAAGTTCACATTTTTAATGGGAAAATGACATTTTTGTCATTTTTATTATTTTCGTTCCTTTTTTGGTAAATTTGTTATTTTTATCATAAAGTTCACATTTTATGGTAAAAACGACATTTTAATCATTTTTATTCTTTTATTTGCATTTTTATTATTTTTGTTCCTTTTTAGTAAATTTGTTATTTTTATCATAAAGTTAACATTTTTATGGCAAAAATGATATTTTTATCATTTTTATTATTTTTGTTCCTTTTTTGGTAAATTTGTTATTTTTTATCATAAAGTTCACATTTTATGGTAAAAATGACATTTTTATCATTTTTATTATTTTATTTGTATTTTTACTATTTTTATTATTTTTGTTCCTTTTTTGGTAAATTTGTTATTTTTATCATAAAGTTCACATTTTTATCATTTTTATTGTTTTATTTGCATTTTTATTATTTGGGGATATTACATAAAAAAAACCCAACCTTTGGGGGTACTTTCAAATAAAACCCTATTTAATTTTTTCTTTCAAATAAAACCACAACCTTTAAAATGTTATAAAAAAAGTCCTCCTTGGATGATTGTACTGGTAATGCTGAGTTTTTTGTTGAAATTTCATATACCTAGTATGCTAAGTTGAAATTTCATATACATAGTCTGCTAAGTTTTTAGTTGTAATAACTAAGTTGCACTTTTATCTGTCTAAATAGCCAGCTAATCTAAAATGAACCACTCAATTAAAGGGGAAAAAATATCAATTTAGGGACAAATGCATCGGTTTTATCTCCTGTTACTAATACAATAATCCAAGTGGGCCCCATGGATCAAAAAAATATTTCATCACTTGTTACTAATATAGTCATCCAAAGAGAGTTTTTTTATAACGTTTTAAAGGTTGTAGTTTTATTTGAAAGAAAATATTGGATAGGGTTTTATTTGAAAGTACACCCAAAGGTTGGGGTTTTTTTTTATGTAATTTCCCCTTATCATTTTTATTCCTTTTTTGGTAAATTTTTTGTTTTTATCATAAAGTTTATATTTTTATGGTAAAAATGACATTTTATCATTTTTACTATTTTTAGTGCCTTTTTATTATTTTTGCCATTTTTATTTTCTTTCTTGATAAATTTGTTATTTTTATTATAAAGTCCATATCTTTATGGTGAAAATGACTTTTTTATCATTTTTATTATATTCATTGTATTTTTATCTATTTTTGTTTTTTTTATTTTGTTTTGATAAATTTGCAATTTTTATCA
>CATIWM010666385.1:0-16812 GCA_949671775.1 Mallotus repandus
AATTAATTAATTAAAAAAAATGGTGGATTTGATTTTCCTGCTGCTCCTATATTAGAGTCGACAATGTCTCCCTTAAAACGTGGCGCTTCCTACACTTTCGTCTTTCGACTCTCTCCTCTTTTTCTTTTTTTTTTTCCTTACCAAACAAAACTCTCTTTTTCTTTTTCTTTTTTTGAATTTTTTTCACTGTTCTAAATTCTAATCTTTGTGTTAGATTCTGCTAATCTTACCGCTCCTACATCTTCTGATCGCACCAATCCTTCTTTCGTCACCGTCACCGTCACCGTCACCGTCACCGCCGCCGCCACTGCTGCCTTTCTAGCTTCCTGCCTCTAGCTCCGGCCGGCCTCCGCTCTGCTTATCCATTTTAACAAGGTTTCTCTTATTTTTATTTGGTTTCAATCAATCAAATATGATTTTGGCTTATTGACCTGTTCAGCTTAGAAGTCTTATTGTTTGTTTGTTTGTTTGTTTGGTTCTTTTCTCTTGGTTTTAGCTCATGTAAGCTAGCTCTTCCATTAATTTTTCTTTTTTTACATCTCCAGGGAATTTTTGGTTTTGTAGTATTATGAGCAAGATCTATTTCATTTAAAGTTGAAGTATTTCCTTGTAGATTCTCTTCTTCCCTGAAGAAATTCGATTTCTTTCCTTTTCTTTTTGTTAAAAATGGAAGCTTTGGATTTTTTTCTTTTGGATTAATGCATCTTCTTTTTTATTTTTGCGCCCATTGAACACTTTCAGTCTTGCAATCGTCTAAACTGGGAGTTTTCTGTTCAGTTTATAAGTGGAAAAATTAAGGACCTTTTGTCTTGCGTTTAATCAAAGTAGGTACAGAACAGTATTTAGTAATATAAATCTCAGGGTATTTTCTACTGGATTATTATCTATTCACTGATAAAACCTTCAACTTTGGTTTAATCTGGTCTGTTTAGTTTATTTATTGATTTTCTTTTATTCTAAGGAATTATCCAATTTGGAGCTCAAAAAGAAAGCTTCTAAATTCAAATTAAGTTTTTTCTGGTAGGTTTAGTTCTAATTCTAGTATATATATATATTTTTCTACAAAAAAGTCAAAATTTGAACTTTTTCTTGTAATTATGGTGGATGTTTGATTTTTGGAGTGTCTTTTAACATTTGTTTGAAATTACCCTTGATAGTTATTGTCTTAACCTTATTATGCATGCATTATTGTTTTTGCAGTTTTGTCATGTGTATATTATTATAGTACCACTGGGTGTCTATGATGTCACTCAGATCATCTATGAAAAGGAACCCCTTCTTTGATTCGGTATGTGTCTTTATTTTTTTTTTCATATTTTACTTATGTGTAGTTTTTAAGACTGGAAAAAAGCTGTTTTGTCTTCCTTCTTTGATGGCTGTGTTATTCTATACTCTTAATATAGGTGAAATGTGGATTAAAAATGAAGCAGCTACCATTTATGGGAGTTTTGTGTATAGTAATGTTGTTTGTTGTGTATAGAACCACAATGTATCAGTATCAACATACACAGGTACTGTTATCTCCCTCATCTTACTACATATTGTTAAAGTTGAGATGACTAATGATGTGCTTACCAGTTTTCTGATTCTATTTCATATTCCTGGCATTATCAGATGGAAGCAAAGATGCATCCCTTTGACTCATTGAAGGTAAAAGATAATGGTGATGAAATTGCTAGATTGTTCTTGTTATTGTGTAATTCATAAAATTAAAACTTACTAGAAATCACAATCTCATTTTTCATGTCATTTGCATTTTTTGACTAGGACAGAAATTTATAAAAATTAGTTGGTTCATTTCTAGGACTTGAATATATTGAATGGATGTTTCTTATTTTTTTTATTGTATTGTGTTTTTGGTATTACAATTAGGAATCAGCTTTGGCTTCTGGATTATTGGGTGGTTTACCTCTTGGTATCATACGAGCTAGTTCAGATTTGGAGATGAAGCCTCTGTGGTCAAGGTCAAAGGTTAGTTTTGGATCCTATTGTATTTTGTATGATTTGAGGTTGTATTTCTAGATATCGGATTGTATATTTGGTTGCATATTATATGTGGATGAATGATGTAAGAATGATGGATTTAAGTTCCCTAAATAACATTTGTTTGTATTCTGGTGTTTGTTTTACTATTCATCACGTATTTGGTGCTATTCATGATTTGTATCCAATCCAGGCTGATACTTCTACCCACCGAAACTTACTGGCTATTCCAGTTGGTATTAAGCAAAAGCATAATGTTGATGCTATTGTCCAAAAGGTATTTCGTTTTGTCTTGTGTAAGTTTTCTGATCTTCCGAGACAAATGGAGTTTTTTATGCCTAATTTCATTGAATTCAGTTTCTTCCAGAGAATTTTACGGTTATTCTTTTTCATTATGATGGTCATGTGGATGGATGGTGGGATCTTGGATGGAGCAACAAGGCCATACACATAGTTGCTCAAAACCAAACAAAGTGGTAAGGTTGACCTTGACAATTTTCTTGTACTCTTTTTGCTTGTTTTGTTTTGTGTCATTTGAAAAGTTGATGCCATTGTCTTGGTGTTCATTTAATAGCAAAATATGCCTCTGCAGAGAGAGGTAGGATTTCATGAGTTAAAGTCATTGTCTCGTAGCTAAAGAAATTTCGTAAAGGTTTTGTGCAAGTTGTTAGTTTCATTTACTTGTGTTTTAGACCACTTGAGGAAAATAAAAGCTTCCAGAGTGAGTTCGTAGGAAGGGAGTTAAATTTCTTAGCAGGTTTTGCAGATCTTATTCTTATAATATTCATTTTGTATTTCCCAAAAAAATGTATGTAATCTTTCTTTCTATAGTTGAGTGGGTCCTAAGTGGCTTGACAAAGGGTGAATTCAACTCTAGCCATTTGCTGACCACTACCATCTATTTCTGGTTCCATTTCAATTTGCCTTTTCAATATGCATGCTAGCTTCAGTATTAATACTTTTAAACTATTTGTAATTTTTTTTTTCTGTTTCTGTTTTAGGTGGTTTGCAAAACGCTTTCTGCATCCAGCTGTTGTGTCTGCCTATGATTACATATTTCTTTGGGATGAAGATTTAGGGGTTAAGCATTTTAATCCAGGAAGGTAGATTAACGAGCTATTCTCAAAAATTGTGATGGCTTGGACCTTCCCATTCTTCAAAAAAATGTGATAGAGCTTTGATCACAATGGTGCAAGTGATCATCAGTTTAAAGCCTTATATATCCAAAAAGTATTTTTGGCCTCAAATAATGCACATTTTCTTCTTTGACATTTTCTAGTTTGTGTTTTTTCCTCATTTAATTATGTCATCACTGGTGGTGACAGGTGTCTGCAGTTTCGCCTCCTAAATATGCTTTAGGATTCACAACTGTGTTTAAACGCTATCAGAACTTACAGTTGCCTGTTTACTTGATTTTTATTTTTTGTTGTGTGATGCTCATATTCTGTTTAAGCAAACATTCTACTCTTGGTATTTAGATATTTGCGAATCGTACGAGCAGAAGGATTAGAGATATCTCAGCCAGCTTTAGATCCAAATTCAACTGACATACATCATAGAATTACTATAAGGGCTAGAACAAAAAAGTTTCATAGGTAAGTCGGATGGGTTTTGCAACTGTTCATTAACCTACAATTTAATCCTTCTAATGCCCACATGAAATGTCAATTGGCAGAAGGGTCTATGATAGCAGAGGTAGTACCAAATGTTCTGATGTTAGCGAGGGACCACCGTGCACTGGGTATGTTAATGTAGTACGATATTTTAATTTATTTAATTTTGTTTTGTTTTATTTCACGTAGCTATATTACTGAAAGTTGGGTAGTGACGAACTCGTATAAGTTTGATAAACAAGCATCAGCTTCTTTACTTCTGAATATATATATATATTTTTGCTTACCGAGACCCTAGTTTCTTCTTTATCACCCGCTATTAAGCTATGAATCAATAAACATGGACTGAAAGTTAAGTGCTAAATACATAATTTCATCTTTGAAACCATTTTGAAATTTGAGGAACTGGTAGCTTAATATGCTGAGGCAAATTTTGGAAAATGTTTTTCACCATTTAACTAGATACATCTCAAACACAACTTTATCAATGATCTTTCGCACTATCTTATGATACTTGTAGAAGGATATCCCGTATTTCCCTTGAACAGGTGTAAGGGAATACTAAAGTTTTTTTTAATTACATTTGTAGATTTGTGGAAGGAATGGCTCCAGTATTTTCAAGAGATGCTTGGTATTGTGCTTGGCATCTTATACAGGTATTTCTAAATTCTTTAAAGTTATGCGAACTAATTCTCAGAGGAAATAAAGATTTTACAAATAGCATTTTCATAATAAGCATACTCAAACACCTTATCTTCAATTTCAGGCGGCGTTGTGTATTCCAGTTTTATTCTGGTGTCTAATTATAGTATAGAGATTTCTCTTGATTTTAGATTTTGCCCTAGTTGTAATGTTGACTGCTGTAATACTGTAGATTAGCAAGTGCATGTTTATGATGCTCTGTTTGAGTGTAAACCATAAATCGTTCTTCTTTGAGCAATTATAGAACAATTTTAAGGTGTTATAATTTAACCATTATGTCTACTGAAGCCTTGTCTTTTCAATATTTTGTTTTGAAACATTGCAAACTCATGACTGAATGATAATCTTTCTTGTTCAGAATGATCTAGTTCACGGATGGGGAATGGACATGAAACTTGGATATTGCGCACAAGTAAGATATGAATTTGGTTAACATGTTTAGCACGCTTAGTTTTCTCCACTGCACATGTAAAATTGCAAATTCATCTGTGACATGAATACTCTTATGATCAATTTGAAACTATAAAACATTGATTAAACCATTTTATGGGAATTTTTATTCATGATGTCTTTTTTTTTTTTTATGGTCTCTATTCTTTGCTTTAGATATGCGTGTGTATATGTAAAAAGTATTTTATTATAAATATGGACTAATGTGCAATTGAACAGGGTGATCGTACAAAGAAGGTGGGGGTCATTGATAGTGAGTACATTGTTCATCAGGGCATACAAACCTTGGGTGGAGGTGGACCTCCGGGAAAAAAGGTCATCCAATTTGCATATTTTGTGAATAGAAAACCATATTTCATGGTTTCTTACGTTGATTACTGACTCTCTTTTCTCAATCTTGTAGACGTCACATGGTGAAGATATGACCAAGGTAAACTTGCCATGTGCAATAACTGCTTCTTTTCATTCACACAGTGAATTTAATGACATAAGTTTTTCAAACTGGTTTACCATTTCTTTTTGTATGTTAATCATCTCTCCATACGTACAGAGAAATAGCGCTATAGCCATGGATTCTCGAATGGAGGTGAGACTAATGATTTCCTGGTCTTCTATCATCTCTAGTATGACAATTTTTTGTTTTTCTACTTTCTACCAATTTGCCTTTCTGGTTGCCTTCAGTTTAATTTGGTTGCATAACATCTGTAAGTTAATGTGATAGGAGTAGTTTCAATTGGTCATTTTATATCTTCTACACCTTATTAGATTTTTAAAAAGTTAGTTAGAAACTAGGTTCCACTACGATTGGTATCTAGCCTCCTGTTACTGTTATAGGCAACAGTGTCTCTGACATCACTCGTATATCAGTTTACTATTATCTGGTTAGTTTTGGGTTTTTGAATTACATCATGCCCTCAAGAACTTGAGATGAACTACCATTAGGAATTATTTAGTCCCAGACTTTTGCTTTGTTTCCTTTAATCTGATGATTGAGTCGGAATGGTTTGAACAGATTAGAAGACAATCAACATGGGAGCTTCAAATATTTAAGAAGCGTTGGAATGAAGCTATAAAAGAAGACAAGGAATGGAATGACCCCTTTAAAGGGAGGCAACGGTGGAGAAGAAGACGGCACCACCACTAAGTTCTAAACTCTCTTTAACTTGACCAAGATGATTGAATATATTGGTTCAGTTAGTTCAGCTTCAGCCACAACCCCACACACACATACACAGTCATATCCATACATGTAATCTAGTTTTTGTAGCCCTCGTTTTATGTTCATTATTATTTCATTATTTGGGCATCAATAGTTCTTATTTGTGCAATTCAATTTTTGTTTAGTGTAGCTAGTTCCAGCTAATTTTGTCTCCTTAGCTTCAGAAATCTGCAGTATGACTAAAGTTGTTTTAAAGTTCTGATATTGGATAAACAACAGATTTTTTTGAGGCAATGGATACCCAGTTCCCTCCCTCATCATACTGACTTTTTCCTTTTTCCTCCCTCGCTTTCATTGTTTTTGTTGATTATTAGGCTAATACCAGTGACCAGGTGAAACAATAACCCTTTACAATACACGCATTGAATAACTTATTAACAAGTAAAACGCATTATAATACACGCATTGAATAACATATTATTAACATGTCAAGCGATTCATTCTTTGATGCACTTAATGCATTCTTGATTTTCTGCTACTGCTTTACTTCTATTACCATTAACAAGATCTGGCTTCTGCTTATATAAGCTCGGACCTTGCATCATTACTTTATTGAAAAATTGCTCCTTGTTCTATATAAACAAATTTGTATCTTTCTCCCCATAATTCACAAGCTTCCTCTCTTAGGTTAAGCCTTCGGATGGCTTTCCATAACCGCACTGCTTTATTCAACATAGTTAACCCCCTTTCAGTTTCCGCTATCCACAAGAACATTTCAGGTCCTGTGTTTGTGCAGGAGCTGCCGATGGTTGCTTGTGCAACATTTTTAGGACTCGTTGTGTTTCTTTCATGTAATGTCATGGCTATAGCACTATTATGGATTCAGGGCGAAGTAGAAATACAATCTTTTGTTCCTGGCCGCTGCCTGCCAGCATATGCATCATGGTATCGTGCTCTAAGTCTTGCTTTTTAAGAAAAAAACGCTTCCATGTTTCAGTGGTTCTTCGTGTTCTACTTGTTCCATATTGCCTTTTGCATGCTTGCTTTCGCTAGTCCTATTATGGAAAGCTCTCCCACCGTCATCCTGAATCCAATTGTTGATTATTCTGATCAGAGTTTCGTTCAAAATTTGTGCTACATTGGTTCTGTATTGCTCTCTTTTGAACGTGGTCTCAACGTCTATGTAATGCTAGGTGTATACTTGTGTTGTCAAAGTGGTGGAGTTAGCATTGGAGATGAACAAGTACCAATGGAGCCATAATCTAATTGAACATATAGTTTTTACTGAAAATTACTAACACCTTGAGATTTGTCCAAACTAACTACTTTCTTTAAGGCTTAACAAACAATTGAAAACAATCTATTGATAATAAGACAACTTTTTAAGATGAAAATATCATATTAAATTAGCATAATTATTTCTTTTTAATTACAGTGCAAAAATTAGGAGTTCAACTACCAAACATTTGGTATAATCATTGAGTTAGAAATGAGTTTAAAAGCAGATTGGATGTATTAACAGATACTTAAAAAAATGGTTAGGCTTCTATTCTAAATTCACCCAGTCGAACCTTAATTCTATTTACGTTCACTCCTTAGAGCACATTTTCTTCGTCATTTCCTTTTAATTATAGCTTATACATACCCAGTACTCGTGCAATTAATATTGAATAGTAAACCCTTCAAAAAAAAAAATTGAATAGTAAACATATATATGTCAAGGATTTTGATTTTTTTTCCTTTGACATGATCTTTCAATTATTTCGGATTTTAAGTTGCTTCGTAAAATTGATACAACTCTTATGGTTTCTATTTTTTTTATTAAAAAAAAAAAATTGAACCCAGAAATGTATTTATATATAAAAATTCATCAAGCTAGTTCTTCATCACTTAAACCATTGAATCGCCCTGTCTCTACTATTTCTTTATAAGGCCCTTATCCTGTAACATTATTTTCTTCAAAATTATTTGCTTCCTTTATGTATATATCTGATATTTTGAAGCTTCCTTTCTGTCTTCATTTTCATGGCTGATTTCATCTTCAGTACTGTTCCCTTCAATGTTTCCACTATCCAAAGCAAAAATTCAAGCCTGTTAAGAAAGAGCAACGGTTACAGAAACTTGCATATAGAACATTTTTTGGAACATTTATAGGACTAATTCTGTGCCTTTCATGAAATCTGATGAACGTAGCAGCAGTATGGTTTCAAGGCAAGGTAACAACACAGTCGTTGTTCCTTGCCATAGCTTACTTGGTGGTTGGTGTTCCAGCAGCATATGCATCATGGTACCGTACCCTCAATCTTGCAATTCAAGAAAAGAACCCTTCCATGTTTAATTGGTTTTTGGTGTTCTACTCGTTCCACTTAGTCCTCTGGGATCTTTTTTCCAGAAATCCCCTCCGGGAGGGAAGATATCCAACTGGAATCCTGAGTGTAGATGATGTTTGTTGTGATCATAGCTTTGTTTTAGTCTTGTTCTCCATTGGTTCTGCCTTGTTCCTTTCTGAGATGGGGCTCAGCGTAATGAGCCTTTTGCTGAGCGTTGCCTATATGTATTACCGCCGTGGTGGGGTTGGAGAGAATCTAGCATCTATGGAGCCCTGATTGCGTTCAATCTTTCTCCTATAAATTTCTAATAGCCAAATAATATATTACTCTCTCCCAACATAATAAGCATTACCCATTTCATTTTTCGTCAAAAAAACACTATCCATTTGCTTTTTTTTCTTTTTTTTTTTTTTTTTGGTTTCCCGATTCAATTTTCTATTTTCTTGCGAAGAGGAAGAGAATAGTTGTGAAAGAAAAATAAGGAGCATCTTCAACGGCCGATGCATCTCCCACAAAGCAAAAACAGCAGCAGCACCACATAAATGGAGATTTTATCAACAGAACAGTGGCTTTTTGCTTATGCGTTTATTTATGTTTGTTTTGGTTGTGTTTTTAGCTTTCAATCCGTAGAAATTCGTATACTCCTTGGTTCACTAATATTCTACAGCTTACATATCTTCTTGCCACAAATTAATTCCAGATCTAATTAAGTGAAAAACCCATCACTGTATAAAATCAAATTCCAATTGCAACGCCTGATTCTATTTTGCAAGCAAATCACTTCTCCAATGCTTCCATCTGCAGTCAGGTACCATTCAGTAGAATATAGCGAATTCCAGCGATGATCAAGTCCTCAAGCACTATTAGCCCAGTGAAGCCAAATGCATCTCTGTTGCGCCCGTGCCCACAAATCAGATCATTGGCAAATTCTGCTTCACCAGCACCCACAAGGCAGTGTGAAAATTCATCTACGTACTCTGCTTTACTGTTCCCGAAGAATCAGAAGGCAAATTCATCTGCAAGCTCTGTTTCTTCTGAAGGAGATTCTGGAAAGCAAGGAGCAGTTGAAGAAGAAAACAATAGTTTTTAAGTTTTGAAGATTTCAAATTTTCTTCCTTGGAGATGAACAAGTACCAATGGAGCCATGATCTAATTGAATATATATAGTTTTTATTAGAATCAGGAGAGAAAAGGAACATTACAGTGCTAACATGTCAATAACAATTATCTATTACTTCGAAGATTCATTAACAAATAATTTAAATAGCCAAATATAATCTAAATACCTTAAGAAAAAAGACCCTTCTCCTCGTCATTTCCTTTTGTAATTCATACTTTTCTGATACGTGTAATACTGAATAATAAACATATTACCAAGTCAAATGCTTATCTGTGTGCTGCAGTTAACAATTATAGAATTTTTCTAATTCATTTTGCTTGTAGCGTCCTATAAATGTCTGCTATTTTCTTTATAAAGCTCTTATCCCGGGCTGTATCATTACCTTATTCAAATTAATTTGGTTTCTGCTCTACATATGCACTAATCTTTTCTCTTTCCCCACATTGTTCGTATTTGATACTTTGAAGCTTCCTCTCTTTGGACAATTTAACTCTTTCATGGCTGGTCGCTACTACAGTTTTCCATTCAATAAGGTTAACCCCTTTTCAGTTTCCACTATCCAGAGCTACATTTCAAGCCACGAGTATGTGCAGCAGCTACAGAACGTTGCATATGGAATATTTTTAGGACTTATTTTGTGCCTTTCATGGAATCTGATGGCCGTAGCAGCGCTATGGATTCAAGGAGGGGTAGCGTCACAGTCATTGTTCCTTGCCATTGCTTACTTGGTAGTTGCTGTTCCAGCAGCATATGCATCGTGGTACCGTACCCTCAATATTGCTATTCAAGAAAAGAACCCTTCCATGTTTAACTGGTTTTTCGTGTTTTTCTTGTTCCATTTAGCCTTGTGGTCATTTGTTTTGATTTATCCTCTGGAGGGAAGATCTCTAACTGGAGTGCTGACTGCATTTGGTGTTTATTCTGATCATAGCTTTGTTGGGGTCTTGTACTTCATTGGTTCTTTGTTGTTCAGCTATGAGTATGGTATCAGTTTCTGGGTTTTGAACAGCTCATACAGGTATTACCGCCATATGCATGGTGTGGTTAGCTTTACTGGAGATGATCTAACATCTATGGAGCCATAAGCTCATTACTTCTTTTATTACAGAGAATGTGTATTTCCAGTGCTAGTAAATTTTTAAGATAAAGATTTTTTTTTTTCATTGTAATAATTCGATTTGATTCGGATTGAATCTATTCCAACAATTTATTTAACACACCTATACGCTAAAATTCAAACTTTAAATCTAGTACTGCTAACCCGATTTAATATTAAAAAAGTAATTTTATTTGGACCTTCTCAAGCAATGATTCATAATTTTGTGTCGGCAAGAGACTAAAAGATGACAAATTACATATCAAACCCCTCAAATCTTATTAATCCATTTCTATTTTGGTAAAATTGCAGTTAAATTCTCATGAAAAGGTAAAATGACATATTAAATGCATAAAGTTTTCATAGAGGACGCATAAATAATATGCTGAATTTATTTTTTATTTTATTATATGATGATATAATTTTTATTTAATAATTTAAATAAATTAAAAGAATATTTATAAAATATAGTTTATAAATAAAATGTCATCACATATCATGTAAAGTGTTATTTATTATTTCAAATTTTTTGCTTATTTGAATTTTCGGTTAAATCAAACTAATTTTATTATGACTTAATTATATTTAATTGGAGTATTAATTTGAGTATTATAAGAATAATTACTTGACAATTTGCAAATGGTCTACTAATACATTAACTTATGATTTATTTATAGGTTCATATATTCTTTGTCATCCTCCACCACTTGGTTCAAGTGGTAAGGGGAGAATCCATGACCTTTGAGGTTATGAGTTCGGTTCTAGGGACATCGTCCTTAAGGTATTTAAATATTGAATTACCCGTCTAGAACTGGTTAATTTCAGCAACAGGGTCAGCTCCATTTAAGGGTAGAGGGTTCAAATATCCCTCCCCTCACATTTGGAATCAGCTCTTAAGAAGTTGCTTTGTTTAAAGTTAATTTCGATTTAAGTTTTAGTACATACAATCGTATTAAATTAGTTATTTTAAAATTTTTGCCGCTCTTAGTTTTATCTAAATTCAAATTGAATTAGTGAGAATTTAGTAATTCTTAGATAAAGTGGCTTAGGAAAAAAAAAAGTTACATTGGCTGCGATTCAATATACACTTTTGAGGATTAGTCTTCGGTGATTCACCTTCACCTCTTAAAACACCCTTTCATGGCTGGTCACGACTACATTACTGTTCCTTCCAATGAAGTTAACCCCTTCAGCTTCCAATATCCAAAGCTACAATTCAAGCCATGAGGAGCATGTGCAAGCTTCAGAAAATTGCATGTAGATCATTTTCAGGACTAATTCTGTGCCTTTCATGGAATCTGATGGAGGTAGCAGCGGTATGGTCTCAAGGCGGGGTAGCAACACAGTCACTGTTACTTGCTGTTGCTTAATTGGTACTTGCCATTCCAGCAGCATATGCATCATGGTTTCGTACCCTCAATCTTGTTATTCATGAAAAGAACCCTTACGTGTTTAACTAGTTCTTGGCGTTCTACTCGTTTCATTTAGCTTCTTGACCTTTGTTTGGGTTAATCCTTTGGGAGGAAGGTACCCGACTGGAGTCCTGAGAGCAGTTGATGTTTGTTGTGATCGTTGCTTTGTTATGGTGTTGTGCTTCGTTATTGGTTCTGGGTTTTTCGCTTGTGAATATGCGCTCAGCGCCTGCATTATGTGGAGCCATGATCTCGTTAAATACTTTATTACAGAGAAACCATACCTGAAATGCTAGCAATGCTGTATTTTTTTTTTTTTTCATTAATCTGATGGCTCCGATATTCATAAAGACTCCAGCTATCACAGACTATCACGGCATCGAATCGAGTGGAGGCGTAGGGTAGAGTGGTATAAATTTTTGAATGATAATAAAGTGATTAATGTATGTTTCTAATGCTTTATGTTATCATAATGGCTCTCTTTTTCTCTCCCTTAATCAATAATTTTTTTCATTTTATTTTGTTTTCATTTTTTTAATAAATATAAATTTTTTAATTTTTTAATTTTTCTTTATAGAATTTTTAATATTTGTTTTGGTTGCTTTCATTGTGTTTTTAGCTTTTAATCTTTCTCCAAATTCATATGCTCCTTGTTCAATAATATTTACAGTTTCCACATCTTCTTGCCACAAAATAATTTCAGATCTATTCACATGAAAAAATACTGGATTGATCCGAGTCGGGCTAGGGCAATGACATGTCAGAACAAATTTTCAATTTCATGCGTTATGTATCTAAATTCTTAGTCTACGCATGCAAATGCAATTTCATTTGGATCAGAATCTTATCAATTCCTATGATATTGGAGAGGATTATTGGACATCACAGAGCAGAAATTTTAGTTTCTTGTTGTTGGATCTCAAGACTGTATATTGAGATTTTCTGCCTTGAAAAGAGCATTTATTTGGAAAGAAACATGAACTTGCCCTTGCTGAGTTTCTGCTTATGAATGCAAGTGTACTAGAGAAGATGGTCATATCTAAAGGCGGCAAAATGGGTGAGTTGGGTGGGTATAAATGGGTAAATACCCTTTAATCTTTCTCCAAATTCATATGCTCCTTGGTTCAATAATATTTACAGCTTCCACATCGTCTTGCCACAAAATAATTGAAGATCTAATCAAGTGAAAAAATAATTATCAAAAAACAATTCTATGCTTTAATCAAGAATTTTCTGCAACTAAAAAATCAACAAATATAATTATTATAAAAAACAAATAGAATCAGTTTAACCTTTGCTACAAGTAAGAACAAACATAGAAAAAAAATAAAATTATTTGTCTGGTTATAGCGAAATCATAATGGACATTACTTGAACATTAACTCAAGTGATTAGTGAACAACATTGACAAAAAATGCTTGGGGATATAATTTGATAACATAATTTACACGTGGCCCTCATAAATTATGAGGGTAAAGGCAAAGGAGTGAAAATATAGGGAGAGTTGGTTATACAACCGAAGAATGTGAAAACTAAAAACAGGATGTTTGTACGCGACTGAGTTTCGCGTCCAAGTATTTGGCGACCATGACAGGGCTTGTTAGTAAATATAAAATGAGCTTTGGCCCAAATTAGAGATGAAGTCGCCATTCGGATAAAAGTCAAAACACACTATACAACAACTGAATTTCACGGAGGTTCCTAGAAGCCGTCATCAGAGATCAGGTTCGGAAACAAGGTACGAGCTTTTGGAATGCCCACCCAACCTTGCGGTTGGCCTTCGTATGTGTTTTGTATTTTATTATCTTTGATTATTAGATTATTTCCTTATTATCGTTGAATTGCACTCATTTTCAGTATTATATTTAATGTCTAAGTTTGCACATTAGCCCTTTTCATGCTTATTAACCCAACACTTGATCAAGTAATAATAATGAATTACAATCATACATTCCAAATAAATGGGGGAAGGATTAAGGATTACAACATTTTACTCAAAGTAAAAGAGAAATAAACCAAAAATAAACCCTCTCAAGAACTAATTAAGGAATTAAACATTCCTTAATTGAAGATCATATTTAAACTTCTATAAAACTGAAAGCATTAATCTTTCCACAAATACAAGATTAATCAAGAAAAAGGAAAAGTCCAATTTGTTAGTTTCATATATAATAAGCATAAATACTTATGCAAATATAAACAAATACTCGATTAAACGCAATATATTAATTGATTGCACACAAAATTATGGCATATGACAAGAAAAATGCGTGAAACATGCAAATTATATGAAGTAAACATAATATATAAGAGCAAAATCAGGCGAAGCTTTGATCGGGAGGCGATCGCCTCTTCAAAGAGGTACCGCCTCCTGGGCAAGAGGCGATCCAAGATCACCACATCACGAAGGGGCGATGCCCCTATGAAGAGGCGTCACCTCCTCAACATAGCACATCAAATTATATTTTCTTAGCACTTAAGCAATCTTCTAAACAAATTCAACTGAGCAAGGCTCAATGCAAATACATAAAATATACAACTAATACTCAATACTTTATGCAATCATGCTTCATATATGACTCTAAGTAGACACCAAACACAATAACAATCAAGAAAACTAAAAATGAAGACTTAAAGTGAAATGAAGAGTTTAAAGCTTAAAAATTAGAATCCTCACTAATTGAAGCAAGGTCAAGGCTCCTAACTCAGCCCTCAGAGACTAGTTTGTTAATTTGGATGCTTTGAACACAAGAGTTCCTTCTTCCTTCTTAAGAAAATCAACTCTCAAACTTAAGATTCTGCTTCTTCTTCCTCCTTTCCTTTTGTTTTTCTATGGTTTTTTCCTCTAAAAAAACATCCTCCTCTCTCATTTCTCTTCAAATTTCAGAACCTCCCCTTAAAACTAGCCAAAACCTCCTTTTTAAGCTTCCAACCTTTTACCCTTTTTCAATTCCCCAAAACTAAGCCAAGACAAAAGATACTCATTTCTTATCTTTTCCCTCTCTTTTTCCACCTTATTTCTGCCTCAAAAGTCCATCTTTCACCCACAAATCTTCAAACTAGTGATATAGTGGGTCCCCCCATGTGTAATGCTATCAAATTTGTGTTTATCTTTGCACAGGTCTGTTGTGAAGAGGCGTCGCCTCTTTACAAAGAGGCGGTCGCCTCTTTGGCCCTGACAATTATTATATTTAGGCCAGAGTGGACTTTGGGCTTGGATTTGAACTTTGGGCCTTAGCTAGGTGTTTTAGGCTCAATTGAGGGTTTTGAGCTCTCAAGTCCATTTTTAAAGAAAATTTCGGATCCTCTTGCATTCAAAATTCGTATTACCTCATTATTGGACTTTTGTTGCGGACCAACTAAACCAAAGGTGTCCACAATGTTATATTGCATATATATCCACAATGTGAAATATTTAATTACGTTCCACAAATTTGGCAAGTAGGCAAAATAAATTTTTTAATTTATTCTTTTATATTTATAAGAGTTTTATCATTTACATTGCCATGAATTTAACCCATAATTTTTTATATTGAAGGAATTAACTACTCCACATTGGACAATTTTATATTTCTTCCAATATTATCCAATGAAATGATTTCTATACAAACTTCAAGTGAAAATTGTAATATGATATAATTTGACGTAATATGACATAACTTGTTAGGAGGCATGGACGATGCACATAAATACATTAGCTCCCATCCTTTAATCAAGAATTGCCTGCAACCCAAAAATCAACAAATATAATTATCATAAAAAACAAATAGAATCAGTTTAACCTTTACTACATGTAAGAACTGTTGACCTTAGCAATAATCAATCTTGATTTTGATCTTAAAAATCTTAGTTTTGAGCATTTAACATGTTTATTTAAGTGTGTATAAGCTAGAACTATCATGCAAATCAAAATGGAGTTAAGTATGCTCTTGGGCTAATGTGACCTCCGAGATTCAAGGAAGATTTTAACATTCTTAGAGATCTAAAATGAGGAAGTGATCTTCTTAACATTTGAAGTAGACATCTTAAGATTTCCGAATTGAGCTTACTTGTCAAAATCCAAGGTCATTTGAATATGAAAATATTGAATCAAAGTCAGCATATGCAGCTTTCATCTTAAGTTGAGCAGCTCTTAGTATTTGAGTAATATCTTGAGCTAAAGATGTCCAATTGAGATGATTAAAAGTGATATGGAAAGATGATAAGACAATTATCTACAACTTTTGTGAATAAAGCTAAGGCTAATTCGATCGTCTTCAGTGACGCTCACGAGCACATTCACGAGCGTCTCACGAGCAACCTCCTGTAGCATCCTTTTTGGGCCTTTTGGGCAGTGATGCTCACGATCGTGAGCCGCTCGTGAGCACGCCCCTGACAGAAAAAAATGGGAATTTTTTACTTGTTTCAAAGGCAACGGCTAGTATCTTCCTCCTCACGAGCCAGAACCTCCTCTTCACGATCGTGAGCGTCCATAAAGCTGCAAAAATGTCCTAGAATATACATAAATCATTTATAGACATTGGAGACATAACTGATTCATCCAACAGCTATATTTTTGAGTGTTTATCTATATAAACACCTCCAAGAGCTCTATTGAATGTTAAGAAACTTTTTTATCATTCATTCTCTCTTAAGCATTCATCAAAGCTCTCAAACTTTCAACTTATTCATTCCTTGTTTCATTAACTCTTATGAGAGTTGGTTGTGTGTTAGAAATAGAATTTCTACTTCATCTAAGTCTTGAGATAGATTAGAAGCGAAGTGAGATTTATTTCTAAAGGAATTGGTTTAAGTGTTTAGCCATTGAAACACTTGGGATTTGGTTTAAGAGTGAGCCTAGAAACTCTTGTTTGTAAGGTTGTAAGAGTGAGCCTTAAACTCTTGTGTAATCTCAATCTTGTGAATAAGATTGTGGGTGATTGAAAATCCTAACTTGGGGATAAGTTA